>JADLZK010001596.1:0-183879 GCA_015847255.1 Hyparrhenia diplandra | reverse complement strand
GTGCCACCGGTATAATCCCGCAAGGGCTCAAGCCGAGGATCTTCAATCAGCTGAACCAATACGGGAAAAGATGGTACCAAGAGCGCCGGTCGGTTCTATGGAGCCTTCGAACAAAAAAGCCGAGCCACGGGATTCACCCCCATTCTTTCTACTCTATGGGGCCGAGGCGATCTTGCCCACGATTATTGAATATGGGTCCCCAAGGCTCGCGAGCCTACACCGAAAGGGGCAACCGGCGGGCGAGGCAAGACTCCATTGACCAAGTTGATGAAGCCCGAGACGTTGCGCTCACGCACTCGGCGAGATACCAACAAGCTCTGGCATGAAGTATCACGCCAAGAGGTGAAGCCTCGGGAGTTCCAAGTCAACGACCCCCCGCTCGGCGGAAGAAGACGGACAACAAAGGGCGTCACAAACTCACGCCACCCTCGGAAGGGCCTTATTTCATCGCCGAAATATTAAGGCCCAAACCTACAAGTTGAAGAACGAGAAGGGTGAAGTCTACTCCAACGCCGGAACATAGAACACCTACGCCGCTTCTACCCTTAAATTCCGCACTAGAAGTCAAACATCGGTGTTTTTTCACTCAATAAAAAGATCTACATCTTTTACGAAAAAAGTGCTTCTCGTGTAAACCTTAAGGGAGTCTTAGCCTCGTCCGGACAAGACTAAAACTCGCCGAGCTACATGGGGACCCTCGAGGGGGGGGACCCCTCCCCTTCCCTTTTTCAAAACTTTTTTTCGAAGAAAAAAGTTTTCTTCTTATTCTCGAAACAATCGTTTAAGTTGCGAAGGTCGCTCACGCACAAATCAAAAGCAAGGTAACAGGCAAACGGGACGCCCCTAGTGGCATCCGTTTGGGCCCCCAAATGGCGTCCACGGTTACCATCTCACGCAGCGGAGAAAGCAAGCGACCCGGCCACACAATAAACGAACAAATTCGAGAAACGCAACATAAACATAAATGCACCCGCCAAGGCCATAGACCTCGGGCGGCGCCATTGTTTATATACATCCATCTCACAAGCTCCAATTTTTCATACAAGGAGAGGTCGAGGGCGGTGGTGGGCTTCATCCACTTGCGCCTCACGGCAGCCGACGAGGAAGCTTCGGCGCGAGCAACACCCTCGACAACCGCTTCCCCTCGGTGGCGTCGGACCGCCGGCGCATCCTCGGGACCGGGCGTCCACCATCTCCGTGTCCGCCTCATAGGTTGACTCTATGGGGAGTACGGGGGACACACTTCATCCTCGGCGGAGGCCAAGCGTCAGCGCGCCCGTCCCACGGTCGTACAACGCCGTCGAGTCTTGGCGGCATCGGCGACATCCCTCGGCGGGATCAACTTCCTCTCGTCATCGAACCGAGGAAGAAGCCTTCGCAACGCCGTCCGGCACATTGGACTCCATCGGGAAGTGAGAGCAGAACGGGCCATACATGTCGCATCGCCGGGACCGGAAGGCGTTCGGGCTCGGACCTGAGGTAGCCACCCACGGCGCTCGGCGGCTGCGTGGCGAGGGGCCAACCTCCGGGTTGTCCGTCCCAAAGCGGCGGATGAAGTCCGACAAGGCCTCTTCCAGCTCTTCGGTGCGACTTACGCTCTGTTCTCGGCCTGGCGCCGGCGTGGCCGCGGTGTTCACGGCCTCGGTCCGGACCTTCTCCGCCTCTGGAAATTGGTGCTCAAACCGAGTTAGCAAGACAAGACGATTGAAGGCAAAGCTCACTAAGGAAGAAGAAGGCGTACCTTGGCACTTCAACCGCCGACCCGAAGATCACGCCGTGCTCATCCGCAGCGACTTGCGGAGCTCCTCCTTCTCCTTCCCCGAGGGTCTCGCCCTCGGACACCAACTTCGCCCGATGCGAGTGTTCAAGGCGTCGCACATCTCCGCTGCTTGCTCGCCTCCCTCCCCGGACCGGTCCCGCTCGTCATGGGCCTCGCTTCAGGACTTGGAGGGACCCGGATCCGAGCCTCTTCAAAAATCATGGCTCATCCGGCCATGTCACCGCCACTTTGTCGGCCTCGGACCGGCCTTGACAAGCTCGGCCTCCCGGGGTCCGCCGTTGGGACACCCTTTCTCGGCGAGGGCAGCAAGCCGGGAGTCTCGCTGCGGGCCTCGATCAACTTCACCCGAAGTTTGACCAAGGGCATTCCAGTTCGGGGCGTTCGGCGAAGGAGCTCGGACTTCTCCCGGCGACGCGACGGAGAGTCTGCACTGCGACAATACTACTCATCAAGACGCAAGCACAAGGACATGCGGCGGGGATGGCCGTCAAGATACCGCGTGTCGACTTCCGCGAGATGGCCTTATGGTCTCCCGATCCTCGCTAGGCCCTCGGCGGCCCACCGACGGATCCGCTCGTGGGTTCTCCACTCTAGGACCTCGGGGGCGTCGTCGACCACCGGCGGCCGGGCCCCGGGCGTGCCACCCATGGTCAAAAGGTGGACCGCCCGGTCGGCTCGGAGGGATACATCTCACTCCACTGCACTCCCGCGACTCCGGGAACCCGGACCAATAGGGTCCGGGGCCCTCGGGGCGACCACGGGCACCGCCCTCGTCATGGCCGAAGACGACGCCGCGCTGGGCTGCCTCGAACCCGGACACGTGGAGTAGCGGGAAGTCGTGGTTATACGCCTCGTGAACCCCGGATCGGGTCGTCGGGCCATGACGGGGGACTTGCGCGTCTCCGCGCCATGAAGAGTTCCTCTTGCGAGAACTCCCGGACAAAGGGGCCCGACTCACCTCGGGATGGGCGGCGGCCACGACCCCCTTCGAATGGCGCCATCCGCTCCCGCACCGAAGGCGACGTCATGGGCCCGCGGCCGAGCTCTCGTGTCGACCACCATCGGCCGGTGTGGCCGACCCACCATCGCCACCGAGGGCTGCACCACCTCGGGGTGGCCTCGGCAGCCGGCTCGGGTCCGACCCACACCGGGCTCGGTCGGCGCCACGGGGGGATCTCGACGAAGGCGGCCGCGATATCTTGGCTCGGCGACCCGGCTGGGGCCCTGCCCGAGGCTGAAACGCTAGCCTTCAAGGCCTTCTTGGGGTGCAGCCAACGGCGCGCCCGTTTCCCGAAGTCAAGAACGTGTCGGGACAAAGCAATCATATGCCAGAAGAAAATCAAGGTTGCAAAGGCGAAAGGAAACTCACGAAGCAGGGGATCGCCCCCGCCGACGGCGAGGCTTCGGGGAAGGCTGCGACCTGGCGTCGCGACTTGCGCGGCGCGAGCCGTCGCCCCACGACATTCGTGCGCCGCGGAGGCTGGATCGGGGCGGGGGTTCGCCGGCTCGTCTCCCGAACCCGTGCCGCGGGCGCCGGGGTACCCGCGACAGTGGCGTCGACTCCTCCCTTCGGCCTCACCCCGTGACGCCGAGGTGCCTACATGGCCAACGCAAATGGTCCCGAGGACTCGGCCGGAAGAGCCCTCGGGCGCACGGGTGTCGGCTAGCCCCGACGCCTCGGGCTCGGGCTGCATGCTAAGCCCCGACCGGTCGGGAGCCCCATGGCTCGGTCTATCCGAGCCGCCATGTCGTCATCCGACGAGTTCGCACGCGAAGCGGTCCCTCCGGATCCTCGTCCTCTTCGGTGGTCGAGGTGTCGTGTGACTCGCCCCCCTCTGGCTGCCGGCCGGCGCTTCGCGAGCCACGTTTCTCTCCTTCTTCTCCTCCTTCTTCAACGCTGGCGCCAGCTGCTGCTTCGTTCCGAGCACGGTTCGCCGCCGGCGATCGGCATCCAATGCCGGGACAGGCGGAGGGGAGTCGCGGTAATCCGAGCGGCCCCCGGGAAGAAAGAGTGAGAACGCCATGGCGACAATGCACCAAGTAATGCAAGGACACCGAAGTCAAGAAGCACTTACGGGGAGATATACCCTCGGTCGGGCGCATGGGGATCTCGGGGGATACGTGTCGGTGTTGGACCCCAACGCATCCCTCACCCTCTTGGCCGGGCCATCGGTGGAAGCGTAAGGCGACATCCCAAGACGCACTAAGACCGTGCCCCGGGGTCATCCGGCACATGAGCAAAGGCGAGCCATCAACGGCAACACCCGACGCCCGATGGAAAGCGGCGACCACGGCAAAGCGGATTCACGCCCTTCCCTCGAGCCGCGGGACCGCCGCCTTAGGCCCTCCAACCGATGATGATCCTCCGGGGGGACCCCGGTTCCACTTCGGGCGATGTTTGAGGACACGCCGGTGTACACAGTGAAGCGCGTTCACGCCGTTGCGGAGGTAGAACCACCGATCTTGCCACCCCTTGTTGGAGGAGGTGAGCTTGGAGACGATGTACCCATCGCCTCGGTTCGACTTCGTGCTCCCGAGCGGACTTGGAGCGCGCGGCCCTCCCACGGCGCAACGCCCTCCGTGGTTGGCCTGCGCAACCGAGGCGGTGTGGGTCCGCCTTGAAGAACCACAACCCGAGAGGTCCCAATGCGGCTCGATCCCCGGGAATCCCTCACAAAGGGTGACGAAGATGGCGGCTGGGAGATCGAGTTCGGGCGGATGATGAAGCTCGATTTCATAGTAGTGGAGGACGCCCGAATGAACCGGCTGCGAGGCATACCGGCCGCGCCGGTGAAGATCCATCGAGCTCACCACGAGCCATCGGGAGGGTTAGGCTCCTCCTCAGTCCAATCCGGGAGCAATCCACTTCGCGCTTCATCGGTGCGGGACGAAGAGCCTTCATCGACGAGACGCCGGAGCTTCTCCTCCGTCGCCGTCTCCTCGGCCACGGCTTCGGAGATCGAGCACCTCCCTCACGCCCGTCACCGCTACCCGACCGCCATGGATGAAAGGGAGGCGAAGGGTGGCAACCGCTAGCAACCCCGATCACACGAGCACAAGGCAAGTGAATCTCTCCCTTAATCTCTCCCACACTATCTCTATATCTCGATTCTTTGCGGCAAGAAGGCAAGAAGGCGATGGCAAAGAGCAAGGGAGCAACTATCGCGCCCCGCCCCCATATTTATAGGGAAGGGAAGGCAAGCCGCCGGCCCGGGCAATCGAACCGACTCCTGGAATGGATCGGCCCATGATGGAGCGAGAACCGCTCATCCAACGGCCAAGCAGCGGTGGAACCATCGGGCGCGACAATGCACACCTTGACGGAGCCCTCGATCTCCGCCTCGACAAGAAGACGTGAAGGTCGCGTCCCATCGGTACACCACGATCGCGCCACCTCGGGGCGTGGCGACTAGACGCCGTCCGGGGTGGCTAGCTCACCACCCTCGGGCGCAAGAAAAACTCGCCTCGCCCTCGAGACCAGCTCTCTATCCTCGGGTGAGGGTACTAACTAGCCCGTCTAGGGTCGCCCGACCCTCGGGCGTGGGAGGTTCCGTCGGGAGGAAGGAAACCGCCGCATTCAATGCGGTCGCCACGACGAGCAGGCGCCCGGTGCCATCGATCGCCCGATCCAAATCGCTGCGAATCGTCTCCCCAATCCGGGATGGGACGCAAAGCTGAACGGTGGCGTGTTACACCACCCGCACGGAAACCAGAAAACAGCGTTCATTTTCGAGCACCGTCAAAGCGCCCGCGTTGGGCGGACCCTCGGGCACCCGACACGCATAGCCCGGCAACCTGCGGGACCGGCCCTCGCCATGCGGCCTCGCGAGGGACGCCTCACAGGACCCTCGGGGCCGCGCCGGGCGGCACGTCCACCATCGAATCGGGGCGCGTGTCTTCGTCAAGCAACATCCAAGCCGGCCCACCCCTCGGCGGCCATGCAACAGCCGGTGTAGCCTCGGGAATTAGCCACCTAGGTGTCCACCTGTAAACATTATCTCTCTCCTTCTCCTATAAAGGGAGTAATGCCTCATTAGAGAGGATTCGAGTCGATTCGATTCGATTCGATTCGATTCGAGCCCGCTCAACTCCGCAGTTCACACGGAGGAAACGCACACCACCACCACCATAACCACGATCGTGGGGGCTTGAGACCAGCGTCTCTCCCCAGCGGTCGCCCAGAACCCCTCTTTGCAGGGCTCACCTTTGGCGCGGTAACACGAGCGGGACACCTTTGGACGTAGGGCCCCGTTGGCTGAACCCGGGGATAAACCGCTGGCGTCCGTGTCCATCTTGCGCTGCGCCATCGAGGAGGGGGCACACGGCTTATAAATTCTTTATTGCCGGCACCCGAGGCACCCACCTCCTCGAACGCCGACACCCTCCCCTCCATTTCGACCCATTTGTCGATGCGCCGGCCGACGGCCGCGGCCGTCGACACGGCCGCGGGCCGACGGTGGGCCGGCGGTGAACTTGGGCGGGCCTTTATGTGGGCCGGCCCACCTAAAGGTGGTCGGCGCCTAACACCCCCTCCCCCCCCATCTTCTTTGGTCACCACACATTTCTTCCTCTCCGCCGCCGCCCTCTCGGCGCCCTGGTCTCGTCGTTACAGATGCTCTGCAAATAGTTGCCTCGGTGACGTTGTCCTCCTTGCCTGCTGGCCACGCAGAGGCTGGTTTACCCTTGCGTCAGCTGTGTGGTGCTTGAGCCCTGCTGCATACGCGGCCATCGTGAACCTGTGGTGGAGGTGCAGGCTTGCCTTTGCAAGTTCCAGGAGCATGGACGCTGCTGCATAAGCATTGTGGTGTTCAAATTGTGCTTTCTCTGTATTCTGTGAACTGTATCATTGTACCTGCTAGCAAATTGTGATTTTATAGAAACTGAAAAACAAAGCAATTTGTAGGATTGTCTATTGGAAATCTGGAATGTTATGACTGAATAAAGAGCAATTCTGTATAGATTATCTTTTGGAATGTTTTGACTGAATAAAGAGAAGGCATTGCTGAATTTTAAAAACTTCAGAAACTACACAAAAAAATTTTTTTTTTTTTTTTTTTTTTTTTGAGAAAAGACTAAACAAAATTGATGATATCAAAAGACAGTGATAGAGTCGATTTTGGGCCGAGGCCCATGTTGTGGAGGAGCACCGTAGCCGAACCAGCAGGCTGTGAGTATTCGTCAAAAGCCTGCATGTTCGATGCTTAGCCGACGGCACAGATGGCGTGACTGCAGGTGCAGTCATTTGAGGTGAAGTTAGGTGATCTCGTTCCCCCACTCCACTCCTTCCTCCTCGCCAGATGCCACAACACTGTGTCGGAGCCGAACTGAGGACTGCGGTCGCCAGCTCGCTCCATCGTGGCGAAGACAAGCAAACAATGGCGGCGGCGGCGGATTAAACCTGACAGCGCTTGTAAGTTCCCTCCATTTCCTCTTTCTCTCCGGACCTGATTATCCGTCGGGATGCCTTTCTTGTTTCTCGACTTCCACTATTGTTCTGTATTTCTGTTGGGCTAGGGTTTGGTAGGCTTGGAGTTAGTCGAGGCGCGCGATGGGCGAATGTCGAATGCCTATACATTTGATAGGGAACACAGAGAGGGCTGTTGGTTGAAATCTTTTGGCACGTGAAGGAGAGAACCGGGGGACTGCTGAACTGAGGGGGAAAAAAATAGGGGAATGAAGTAGCAGATGCCGATGTGAGGACAGAAATTATGATTGTGCAATGAGGCTTTATTGTGGTTACGATTTTTACTTCAAATTTCTCTGGTCATATCATAATTTCTTAAATTACTCTCTTTTTCATAGTTTGGAGTTTGGACAGTGTGAGATAAATATTGAGAGTAGAGTAATTTCTTCTGAGTTTTGTTAGTTATAACCCTTGATGAAAGGACCATCTTGGTAGGAAAAAACACTTCAGTTTCATTAGTGGATTCTTTGATCAATGAAAGCTTGTACGTTAATAACCCTTTCATATATGTTGTGTTATTTGCTTGTGAACAAATAATGTAAGTATCTGTAACTCTGATATACAGTGTTGTTATTTAATTCAATCTTCCATGCAGCACACATCTGGTTAAACCTTTGCTTGCATTTTGCAGGAGTGGTTTTGCTGCTTCGCTGAATGATCTGTGCCTTAAGAAGTTTTTCCTTTTATGAATACAAGCTGAACTGCGGTAGCATGGCCCCTAAGAGAAGTACTAGAAGGTGTGCAATAAAGGAAAAATGCATCATGAACTCTCTCCCGAGAGAACTCATTGAGCAAGTGTTTTTGAGGCTCCCAGCTAGCTGTTTGCTGCAGTGCATTGGTGTCTGCAAAATGTGGCGCATCATCATCCGAGATTCGCAGTTTGCCATGGAACACCTCGAGCATGTACCATGCTGTACACTCCTGTTCTCGCCAAAAGAGTTGATTTCAGGCACACTGTGCCCCAGTGATGCTGTTATCTTTGATGAAGCCTGGTCACCGTCAACATGGGCGGCACCTGTGATTGGGCCGGATGATCTCCTCTGCGGTACATGCAATGGGCTTCTTTGCTTACACACACCTACATCAACTCTCAAGATAGCCAACCTTGCAACTGGTGAATGTCTGCATCTAAAGAAGCCTACAAAAAGCATAAAGGATGACCACTTTTCTTTCTACAGATTTGGATTTCACCCAGCCACTAAAGAATACAAGGTTATACATTTTTGTCAGGACATTGGTGGTTCCTTTACTGAAGGCATATTTAATGTCATTCAAGTTTACACACTTGGTGATGAAAAATGGGAAGATATCGTGACTCCAGAAGCTCTAAGTTTAAACTGCGTGAAAAACTCTGGAGTGGTCATTGTTGATGGCACAATGTTTTGGCTTATTGAAGATGGGGCATCTAATTGGAAGCATGCAGTTATGTCCTTTGGTCTTGGGGGAGGAAGTTTTGCACAGATACAGCTGCCAGCGGTTGAGCTTGAAGATTGTGCATTTAGTGATGGCCGTAATTACTGGGTCACAGAGATCAACGGGAAGGTATGTGTATCAACTGCTCACAGTTTGGACAGAATGCTTATTTGTGAGCTGGAGGTCTGGGCACTAAATGGAACTGTGGATCAAAGGTGGAGCCATATGTACAGTATTCAACTTTCATCAACTTTTGCCCGAAGACTACATTTTCTTAATGGAGATAAGATCTTGATTCAACATCGTGATAATAACTTGTACTCTTATGATTTGCTTGGGAAGAAATTTCAGATTGAATCTAGCAGGATGGTTAAGCTGTTAGGTTTGAGATCCCTTGGAAACCATGACTTGCAATTATATGCCTGTGTGAAGTCACTTGTGCATTTAGATTTATATGCAAAGGCTGCTGTTGTGCGTAGCCCAAAGACGCAGGAGGGATGGAAACTGAAAAAATGGAAGGCGTGGCGGTGTAAGGATTTGAACCTAGAGAAAATGTTGAGAAAATTTTATCAAATAGAGCTTGATATGCTGGTATATTTGCTAATACCTGTTATGCTTGAATACATTACATACATTACAAGTTACTAAGTTGCCACATTTTAGGAACTTACACAACGTGTGCACATAAGAGCCATGGAGATTGCACAACATGTGCCGGATGAGTTGACTCAGCAGCGTGTAAGTATGGAAATTGAACGGATCTTGCAGCATCTGCCAGATTGTCCAGATCCGGTAATGATATATTTAAATAAAGATGGAAATTAGCTCATTTTCTTATTTTGTCTTCAATGGTTTCTATTTATTTATAGACTGGACATGCATAGGTTTTAACAAATGTCTTGCCTGAGTGTCCAGCTTCCAACTCCTGTACGGCAGCTTAATTGGGTGGGGAGGATGGAGAACATGAAGAAGTTAATGGTGTATGTAGATGGATTAAATGATAAAACCAAGGTGTTGTTTGCTGTCATGTTGTATCAAGTATTACTAACACTTTGTAATTATGCCAAATTGACAAAGCTAACGATCCTATAGGTCTTTGAGAAGGCACAGGAAGACATAATGAGCACGCTGAGAAGAGTCCGAATCTCTGATACTTTGTCAGGTAATAAACATGGAACCACTCTTTCTCCCTTGCTAGCTCTGGTTTTACATGTGCTTGCATGCAAGGAAAGGTGCAGGTAAACATGGAACCTCCGATTTTGCATGCCTTTCATGCAACGAAAGCAATGGACAAACAAATGAAAGTCACACTGCAATTCCTTTATTCACGCAACAGACAACACACAAAGATTTTGTCCACTTGCCACATCGTGCGCCTGCCATCCGCGCCCTCCAGGTTTCAGCCGTGATCAATGCCCCTCTTCTGGTTTTATACCAGTTTTGTGTCCCTATTTTGGTTTTTATTTGGCTAAAAAACACAGAAAACTGTCCAATCTAAAAGGCACCAGAATAGAAGATTTGCATGCTCCTACATCTGCTCCAATATATAAGCGGATCTGTTTGGTCGTCAAGCTGAGCGTGCAGCTGGGCCTCTACTGCCATGCAGAGCAGCTTTCTAAAGTTACTATTATCTAAACTTCGGTACAGGCAGTTATGCTACGAAGTATAATTTTGCAAAGCACTACTTCAATTGAGCTTCAAATCACCGTATACAGTTATGAGTTAAGTCATTGCCTCTTGTAACTAGCTAGATTGTCATCAATACCCAATCATCTCTGCTTCCTGCTGTGATATTTTTCTTCAGTCTGGACTAAAATCAGGTCCATAAAACATGCCATTCTTTCAAAAAAAAAATCATACAAATTACTCCATTCCAAATTATAAGTCATTCTAACTTTTTTGGAGTGTTGAAGAATCTCAAGTTTGACCAAAATTATAGAGAATTATAAGTATTACTATGAAAATATAATATGATTGATGAGAAATCTAATGTTACTAAGTTGGTATCATAAATGTTAGTGTTTTATTAATGAGATTGCAAGTTTTTCTTGTGTTAAGTCTGTCTATGAGAAGAAGCCAGAAGAAAAACTTGTGCTTGCCTAAATTACCAGCAGACCAAAGCCATTTGAAAAGAGGCGATGCTTGCTGTGATCCCATGATTTCCTTTGTAGGCCTTTCTTGAAGAGTAGTTACTAGATCCCCATTTACTGATCCATTGATCTTCCCTTCCTGCTTCAAACTGTCTTTGTTGCACAATGTCTTGTAGATTGTTTAGTTGGTTGGATGCTTGCATGGAGAGGGGTAGGAAGTATGAGTCTTTTTCTAGGAAGAAACTGATAGAACACTTCGACTTTCTTGCAAAAGAAAAGAGATGAGGGAATTCATCCTTCAGAAGTCTATCTTACCAAGGATCAGACCATCATAATTGCATTTGAAATGTTCCTTTGTTTGGAGGTCCTTCCACCAAAAGAAATCGGACTTAGCATGAGATGGAATGAGGGAATTGGCATAGAGTTTGTTCCAAGTTAATTTGGCCCAAGTAATAACCTGTTTTTATCTGCGTCTTTATTCTATTTCCTATTCATATACATTGAATCACTGAGCATACTTTGTGCATACAAGACTGTTACTGTCTGAGTTCATTTAAATGATTGTACAGCATGGTAAGTAACTGCATGCTAATAATCTGTATAAGAGAAGAACATGATTCCTCAAAATATATTTATACCTGAAGTTTTAAGAGAGTGTGCATTGGTGTTATATGCCCTTTGTTCTTAAAAAAGGGGATAGAAACAAGAAATGTCACCATATTTTGAGGATATATAGCTGCAAGATGCCTGATGGTACAATAGTTCTTTTCGTTTATTGTAAATAATCATCCTGTTGCTTCTTATTTTTTAATCACTTTATGATATTCATTCTTTTTAGAGCTTTCTGATCATTCTTTTTAGTGCTCAGTTCGAAAACAAGGGGAAGAAATCTTTTTGTGCCCCAAGTGGGCCTTAATGTTCTTTTTTTTTTTTTTTAATTTGTGCTGCCTTTGAATGTGATTTCTACATATTCTCAAGGGGATGAAATCCTACAAGGATTAACCACAAGGTTCTTGCAGAAACGGAGCATTCTGCTCAACGGGGAACACCAGGACTGCTAGATGGAGGTGATGGAGAAGTTTAAGTAACGGTTATCATTGCTACCATCGGTTAGGTGAAGAACTGGACACCGCCTTCTGCGTGCTGCTGCTCGGCTGTTGTCCTTAGACTTGTTTTGCTTAGCTTGTAATGACTTTTGTCGTGAGTCGTGACAATACTTGGAGGGAGTGTTAGGGAGAACCTGTTCCGTTAGCCTAAGTGTTCTGTTTGAGGTAATCTCTGGTCGACTTTACCTTTGTAAAGCTGGTATCTTCACCAAATTGCAAACGTCTAAGCTGAGAATGCAAGCTAAGGAGTTGAGTTGTTGCATCTTCTGCCAGATGAGGTGGTTTGTCAGCGTATAATCATGAAAACCGAGATCCTTTTGGGCTTTGGTTGGCTATAGAGTGCTAGTACTTGACATGGAATCATGGAAGTTCGAACAATAAACTAAAGAAGAATGCGGAAACCTGAACTGCTTTTTCAGTTCTAAATTTCACGTTTTAGCTTGCAATCTTTTCCATATGTATTCTTCCAAACTAGATTGCTGGCAGTTATCAATGATTATCTGGTACAGCAAATAAAGTTTCAACAATACAAACATTATGTGTGGTCGAAAGAAGCTAAGGTCGAAAGAAGCTTCTTGGGAGAACATCTATGCGTGGGGAACTGGGGAAGCTAAAATCATGTAAAAAGTGTTGTTGCCTCGGTGGTTGGCGCTGGCCAATCACCAGTTTTTGTGTTTCCTTTAACATTCAATCTCTTTATTTTCCTTTCCCTTTGGATACCTTGATTACCATTGTTGCAAATTAGAGTTCAATGTTTGGCATGCTAGAGCCGGCTTGACGGCCTAATGCAGGAGATGCCAGTAATCTCCCTCGCAGCAATGAGGGTGTTGACATCGTAGCTGCCCTCGTACGAGTACACCGACTCCATGTCGCAGAACGCCTGCACAAATTGCATATGTCCAGCACATACATATGCATCACACACAATAGAACGGATCAGATCCAATTTCCCCTTCCAACAAGCAACTACACCTGTAGAAGACTGCGTTAACTTCATCAGCTAGCTATGTGAAAGGAAAATATTGACTTCATCAGCTATGTTAAATGAAAAATGTTACACGAGGGCGACCGACCTTCGCAACATGGAAATCGGTGACGATGCCGTTGCCGCCGAGGAGCTCCCTGCCGAGCGCTGCGGTCTCCCGCGCCTGTTTTGTGATCCAGGCCTGCACAATCGATGGAGTGAGTGTTTCAGTTTCAGGCAACAATGCCTGTGGCCCCCGAACACCATGGCTCAGAAACCACCGTGTCTAGAGTGTCTGATGAGTGGCGACTGACCTTGCCCAGGCTAGCCTGGCCTGAAGTCATCTTGCCGGTGTCGTACAGCTTGCAGAGTCGCCAGCCGAGAACCGACATCGCCTGGATGTTCCCCAGCATCCTCATGAGCTTCTCCTGGTTCAGCTGGAACGCGGCTAATGGCACACCAAACTGTTTCCTCTCTAGTAGGTACCTGATCGATCCAATACGGTACATGAAGTGCATCAATACCATAAAATTTTATACGAACTACTCCCTCTCTCTCCGCCCAAATTAGAGTTGCCCTGGCTGATTTTACCTCTGTTTTTTTCGCGTATAAAGCAGTTTGTGGAGAACTCTAGATGTGGTGGATCCACATATTGGTGCATAGAGTGCAAAGGATGACAAAACCTTTTTTTATGTAGCATGGTAGAGAATTGGAAATGTACTCAGGTGAGTTCATACCTTAGGCACGCGTCATAGACCCCCATCGCAATGCCGATGCCGGTCCAGGCCACCATGATGCGCGCCACGGACAGGGCCTGCAACCATGCATGCATGAAAAGAACAGCAGCACAAATTTGAGTTCGATCTCCAGCTATAAATGTCCAGCGGCCCGTGCGACGGCGTCCCGCCCGAGGCCCGAAAATGGCCCGTACAGGGCACGGCCCGGTCCGGTCGCGGCGAGCCACGGGCGACACGGCTCGAGTGCCGTGATCGGGCCATGGGCGAGGCCTCGCCCGAGGCACGGTGCCGGCACGCCCGGTGGAAGAGGGTGGCCCGGTGGCGGCCCGGCCCGCTAAACGGCGGTATAAAACGCCCGGCCGCCGCCCCGCCAACCCTAATTCCCACCCCTCCCCATTCCAATCCCCCCCCGGCGCCTCTGCCTAACCCTAATCCCCACCTTGCCTCCGCCGCCGCCGCTCGGTGCATACTATTGTGGGCAAAGACCTAGAAGAGCTATTCAAGAATCTTTGGCTTGGTGATCCTCCTCCTGAATCTGAAGGCACCGGCAGCGGCGACCGGCAGCAACGACACCAACAGAGGGAGAGCTGGATAGAGGTAACAATCCAACTTATGTCATATTGTCATGTATCATTTCATGAACTAAGATCCTAATCATGCTATATTGTCATGTTCACAGATGGTCTTTTCTTTTGCTGGCAAACCTGGAACTTTGGAACTTTGGAAGTCTGAGATATAGACAGATAGTCTTTTCTTTTGCTGCCAGCTGCCACATGATGGCTATATATATGATGAATATGAGCTTGTTGTACTCTTTTCCTTTCTAGGGTTTTTTCCACAAGGGTGGGTTTACCTAGAAAGGTTTTTAATGAGGCAGCATTGCACAAGCTCATATTCATCATTTTTTAAATTCCCTGTTGTCCTGTCTTTCAAACTGTGATTTTGAAACTGTGACTTTGATATGAAAACTGTGATTTTTCAGAAGTATATGATGTATATGCCATCAATGGGCTGTGGCCCAGCCCGATGTCCGGTGGCCCGACGCGGCCCATGGCCCGCAAAATGACCCACGAACCGGGCTGTGGGCCGAGCTCATGGCCCGAGCCCGTGGAGGTATGGCCCGGCTGGCCCGTGGCCCGACGCGCCCGACACGGATCGGGCCGTGCCGCCCGAAGCGGGCCACGGGCGGCACCGGGCCGGCCCGTTGGACATCTATATCTCCAGCTGTGTGTTCTAAAGCCCCGTTTGGATTCATTATCTGAGAATGTTAGTCGGCTAATATCTCCTTATCTGATTTGATCTAGCTAGTGGATAGTTGATCTCTAAAGGTCTAACAATCAATTAGCTAGGCTATTATTTTAGATCCAAAATAGATAAATATTAGCAGATAACTATAGGGATCCAAATTTGGCCAAGCTAGCTGGACATGAATCATCTATGAAGCAAGTTTCTTACGTCGACGAGATCCTGAAAGCAGTTGGCCCCGGGCAAGCGGTCGTCGTCGGGGACGAAGACGTTCTCCAGCTGGATGTTGCAGTTCTGGACGACCCTCAGAGACATCTTGTTCTCGATCTTGCTGATCTTCAGGCCAGGGCTCCCACCGTGGACAATGAAACTGCAAACAATGTTTGGTTCAGAACAGAAACATCTGAGAGACCAAGACTGAGATGCATAGTTGCCTACTACACACGAAAATGTGGCCTGCAGTGCATACTGAGAAGACATGTATGCACATGGTATCCGAACTAGTTACCCGTTGATCTGGTTGGTGCTGGTATTCCGTGCAAGAACGACGAACATGTCGGCGAAGCTACTGTTCGCCGGCCAGCGTTTCCGACCGTTAAGGACCCACCCTCCAGGGACCTATGGCATAAGACCAATGGATTAAGGTCTAGGGACCTACGGCATAAGTCGAATGGATTAAGTTAGCGGTTATGATAATTAAGTTTCTATTTTTGTTCAAAGAAAAGTACTACTAAATATTATTTTTTGAGGGGCAAATACTACTAAATATTAGTAAGAAACTTAGCACCCATCACTTACGTATAGTTAGCAATTACCATAAACACTTGGCATAGTTTTTTTTTTTTTTTGAGAATTACACAGTACAACGCAGACGCTCACAACACGCACGCAAACCCTACCCCTATGAGCACCTCCGAAGTACTGAGCACCCGACAGATCTGGAGATTCCCGAAGTCACCATTGGCGCTGGAGATTCCCGAAGTCACCATTGGCGCCTCGTCGTCGACGGGAACGTCGCTTACCACTTAATGCATAACGCCGGTAAATCCTGGGAAAATCCCAGGAAAAAGTGCGAGCACCAGGATTTGAACCCTGGTGGGTAGCGTCCCACCGGACCGTCCTACCATTAGACTACAAGCCAATTCGTTTGGCATAGTTAAGTATGCTCTTTCACAAGAAATGTGTATATAAAAAAACTACCTTCCCAGCCGTGGTATCAAGAGTACTCGCATCACTACCGTGGTCTGGCTCTGACAATGCCTGAAAAGTGAGAAATTAGATATCCATAGTAGGACACCGAGCCTAATTTTAATGAAAGGCTGCCCTCTACACTTACATAGACCCAAACTTTGTGCATTTTGGTCAATGATGGTAAATATTTCTTCTTCTGTGCTTCTGAACCTAGTTGTGCTGCTTGAACATATGCAAAAGATGTTAACAGTTGTTTGGTACCTGTAGAGCTAGCTAGCTATTGACATCAAATAACTAACAATTGAACGGTTATACTATTTCACGCCCTAACAGCAAGAAAGTAGATCTTTTATGATGGCCAAGAATTTTTATGCCCGACCATTCATAAAATGTGTCAGTTATACTCCCTCACACAAGACGATGTGCCCATTATATTACTAGCAATTTTTTTATTGTTTATCTACCCTTATGTTGAAATTAACAAAAATTGTGTCAATTCACATGCTTTCTATAACTAAAAAATAGGTAACAGTAAATTATTGATTGGATGATAACCAAGTCAAATATTGTCTCTTATTGTCTCTGTTTGCCGCACTCGTCCACACCAACTGTGGCGGTGCCACACTTTTGTGATGGTGTTATTGGATACCACACCTATGGCAGAACCCAGTTTGTGAAAAGCTATGGCTACCAAAAGCGAATCACCAACCAAACAACGCCCTCAACAATTGTAGTAGCCATAAGGTGTGGCGTGACGCATAGCGGCTAGAAACCAAATGCACCCTAAGTTTCTCTAATCTACTCCCTTCGTCCATTTATCTCCTTCATCTAAGCAAAAATGGTTTGTGAAAGTATTTTTTAAGACAAATCTATTCATATAATTTTCACATTTAAAAATATTTATGGAAATGACTCAAGTTATTGATGATTTATATTCTCAATGTTTGATCCAAACCTTGTCTAAAACGATTTCTTTTACCAAACCAGAGGGACTAAGTACAATATGTATCATATTTAGTCATTTTGGGCATTGGTTAATTGTATCTACTCATTCAAATTTTAGCTTATCTTTTTTAGTAAAATTTTCTCATATTTACTCTTGCTTATAAGCATTAAAAGCAAGCACCCAAAATCCCTTAGAAAACAGAACATGAGAGAGGGAAAAGAAAAAGGCTCTTTGATACAACACTAATCAACACCTACATGTGGAGTAGTGCTACCATTTTTAAATCTATTACTTTACCTGACTTCATTTGCCAACTTAGATAGACTATCAAGAATTCTTGTCCACTATCGCTATAATTGACAATTTTTGGGGCTCTAAAATAATTGAATGAATTATATAGTATATATAATTGAGCAACACATACCAATAGTAAGCATGATAAGACATGACTGAACTAGGCAAAACGAAGAGATGCTTGCATCCACACGAGCGATCTCTGAAATGCACAAAGCATAAGCAGTTGTCGATAGCCCAGAACATCCATAACCCTGAAATAGTAGCAAACTAAGACATTAACTAGTTTCCACATAAGCTGAGTTTCCAAGTTTTTTTGTATTCAAAAGGTGAAATTGACAATATAAAAAAGGAATGTGTTCAAGGTGATATCAACACATGTAGGCCACGTTGGACTCACTAACTAATAGGAAATGACATTACTTTACTGGGAACGATATATATTAATGCAGCAAACATAAAACATATTTAGAACTTGTTAAATATTATTATCAAGACCATCGATATATATACTCCCAATTTCAAGTCAGAGGTAATTTAAGAACATTCTAGAGATTTACCAAAACTTTAGCATAAAAATTGGGGATGCCAATTCTTTTGCAACGAACCAATTGATGACCACTAATTTTTTGGCATGCCATGATTTTGGTTTGGAAACAATTGGATGCCAGCTATGCAGGCCCCTAATGTTGCATTAGCTAGTACACAAGATTTAATTGTATTTGATAATGCAGGTTTGCACAAGTTGATGCATAGGCAAAAAGATATATCATCCGTCATCCCCAATATATACAAGAAATATAAGATCTGAACTAAACATAGAGGTGACTACATATCAAAAGTAAACAGCCAAGCATTTTTTTTTTCAAATACGGCTTACATATACATGCATAAAAACAAAATACTAAGACGATGCATACGTTTATGCTAGCTTATGTTATACTACATAAGATCTAACATAGACTAAGACAAATACAATCAACCAATCAGACCCTAATATTATCAACTCCTACACAGTCCTCTATCTCCGTCTTAGGCCTTCCCATTGAATTGTTCTTTTGCTTCACTCCTCATTTTTCTGGTCGATTCAGATAATTAAGTGGATGCACACATTCTTAGTAATGCAAAGATATTTTGTGTTGTACACACATGTTGTTAACTTCACACTATGGCAATTACAAAACATGCATATATGCATATGCGCAACAAAAAACATTTTTACATACCTTGATGGTGCCACCACTGAATCCTAGAGAACCCAACTTGGGAATGAGATGGTATGGGAACTCCGCTGTCTCCCAAGACTGTCAAAGGTATATCCAATAAAATAAGAACAAATTAAAACTAATAATCAACATGCACCAATACTTGTTTTCCCAAATTAGCTAAATATATGCATATATGTGAAATTGACTATGTGCACAAGCTTGCCAACCTTTGTTATTATTGGAGCTACTTCTTTCTCCATAAACTGCCGAATCTTGATTTGTAATTTCTTCTCCTCCGTTGTTAGGAGGTCGTCAAGTCGATAGTAGTCTGAAACTATAAACCAAACAAAATAATGTCAATGATGAGATCATCAAGTCAATAGTTGTCTGAAACTAGAAACCAGACAAAATAATGTCAATGATGAGTCATCATGGATTCTCATGGAAATGTGTTACATGGATGGCCCCAAAATACATCTCATCTCACAACCATTTCTTCTTTATATATTTGCTAGACACACTTGCACCTAAATATATAAATGAACACGCACAAATTAAACCACTAAAGGTCTAGATGACACTTATGTGCATGGTGATGAAAGATGCTTTCAACACTAAATCAGTCATCATGTTCATGCACTATTTTTGCTTGTGACTTTACCTATACCTATTATTAATTTATATCCAATACTAAAGCACACAAAAATTATTTCTCAGTCCCTTGATTAGACCTTTCTCACTTCCTTGGACGAGTCTCGCTCCCACTTTCACCAAGTTTGGAGCAACAAAATCTACATTTACACCGCACTACCCATGCCATTGCTTGAAGGGACCCTTGCTTGGATGGTTGATCGAACTTGGGCCTATGAGCGTCACAACTCACCACTTAGCAGGTGCACGCGTAACTAGCTAACATTCTTCACTTAGTCTCCAGAACAAATATAGACAACAGCCACCTATTTCTGTCAATTTCTCATATGAGATTAGTCTTTTATTTCAATCTAGCATTTATTATGGACCTTACAACTTAATAATTGAAATAATAATAGGGAAAACCTATTGCTTTACTTGATCCAAAAAGACAGATAGCTCTATCTGACCGCATAAAATGTCCCAAATCCCACACCTCTTTTTCTTCCCTTGGTTCATCATCACTCATCTAGTTTGGATCTACAAAACTTTCATTGTCTCATACTAATCAGGTCATGGTCTGATTGACTAAACTCGAGCCCATGAGTGTTTTTTAGATAATGGATAGTATTTCATATTCGGCTTTATCTACCAACAGGTAGAATCATGCCAATGATTACAAAGTTGAGGCCACAGGCCTAAAAAAAGAAGGAAATAATCCGAGCCCATGAGTGTAACAACTTGGTACACACATGTGTAGATAACCTTTCATATTTGTTAACCTAACAACAAATATATAGACAATTGCCGCCTAATTTGGATCTATCAATCTTCAGTTGATTCCTCATATGACTTTAACCTAGCTTTTATTGTACCTATAATTTAATACGGGCCATAAGAACTTAATTGAAATAAGGTTAGACCAAGCCCAATTAAGGACCTGTTTGGAACAATTCCAAGTGTTCCACGTCCATAAAAATCAACTCTGGATCCTTTTTTTACTCAAACACTTCCCTATTATCAAATCTAAAGTCATCAAACATGTGGATTTGGAGCCAGATCCATGGATTCTATGGAGCACCTCAAATCTGTAGCTCCTCGATCATTGAGCTAGGGGAAACTACCTACAGTAGCCATCAGGCCATTACAAAGAAAAATGGTGTGTTCTATTTTTTTCGTCATCTTCCTCTTCCCCACTGACCATATTGCCCTCTTGCACTGCTTGCCTGTGCTCGCTGGAGCGCTTCCTAGGTCACACAGGTGAGGCCATCTAGCGGCCATCGCCAACACCACCTGTCGCTCAACGGCTACCATGCCGGAAGCCTCAGACATACGCTTCCCGCTGCTCGCTCATCACCTCATTGTCACTCTCTCACAGCCACCACATCTCTCGTGCAGCTCCACCTCCATCGAGCACAACCAAACTCATGGCCGGCAGACACCTCCACCATAGCCCCGCCATGGACATGTGGAAAGCTCCGCTCTGCCATGGCCATGTCGAAGCAATGGCAAGGAGGCCTCTCTCAATGCTGACAGCGCGGGCATTGCCCCTCCCCTCCCCGGACCTATGTGACCCTGCTTTTTTGTCATAAAGAACTTTTTGTGACCATTTTGTACTTTACATGACAGTTTGGGTTTGTCATACAAGCCTAATTTTTTTTATAGTGAATGTACTTGTATGTGTGTATATATTGTACGTTGTTTACTACTTCTCCGATTTGTTTAGAATTCTAGCTAGCTAGAGTATTTGGTTTTATATAAAGCATCTGATTGCTTAGGGTCTGTTTGGTTGAGAGCTTTAGAAAAAAAAGTTGTTGTGAGCTATGAGCTCTAGAAAAGCTATTATGAACTATGTGCTATGAAAAGCTATAAGCTATTTAACTGAAACAACTATGAAACATACAAAATGTCTCAATTCTATTTGCATTCATTTAGAAAGTAGAAACTTGAAAGCCAAACATAGGTCTAAGGCCCACCACAATGTATTCCTTGAGTGGTGCTAAAAAAGCAGAGCGACGATCGAAGCACCACTCTTACCACTGTGACTAGTGATTCTAACTCTACTTGATGCTAGAAAAAAGGATAGTGGTGAATGTAGTTGCACCGGTGCCTACTTGTGCTGTGGAGAGAGAAGCAAAGAGAGAGCAGCAATAGTGAGGCAAGCATGTAGCAGCTTTTTGCTGTGAAAGTAGCATGTAGTAGTCCTTTGGGGCACCACTAGAGATGCTAGCACACTGCAAGTGAAAATTAGGTTAGGCATTACACCATGTGGCTAGCTTCTACAGTTTGAAGCACTACTCACACTATGGAAGGCCTAAAGTGTTGTGAAAAATGTACTATACAACAGCTACGTCTAGAATTTGGTTAGTGTTCTATTTTTAATGTTTCAACAGAAGCACTTTTCCAGAAGCTGAATTAACCGCAACAATAGAGAGTATGGGCCTGCTTGGTTGGCTACCAAACTTTGCCCAACCAAAATCATGGTAAGCCAAAACTTAGACTTGCCAAATCAAGGCTCGCCAAAGTTAGGGCAAAAAACATAGGTGTGCATTTGGTTGATAGCCAAAATAAAAGCTTACCAAATTTCACTTTTATATGTAGTTTAAGAATATTCTAGAGATTTGCCAAAACTTTGGCATAAAAATTGGGGATGCCAATTTTTTGACAATGAACCAATTGATGACCACTAATTTTGGCATGGCATGATTTTGATTTCGCAACAATTGGATGCCAACCAAACAGGCCCTATCTCCCACGAGTTCTCCTAAACTTATTTCCATATATCTTATGACTGGGTGCACCTCTTACCAAAAAAAAACCCTCTTAAAAAATTTATCCTCCAACAGCTCATCTGTCACAAATAAAATTATGGCAGATAATATATGACCCCAAATTTAGAGGAGAGGAAGGGTTATACAGAATGCCACTACAAATATATAGGACGTTGAACAGGGAACCGTTGGGGAGTGAGTTTGTTGCATCTAAGTTTACTTTTGACTCACTATAGGGATTGATTGCAGCACTAGTATATTGATGAATAGTTTACTTTACACTGGTCACAAATATAATTGTTAAAATACGTACCTGCTGCTGGAAAGGCTGATGCCGCCGGTGTTAGCCGAGGGCAATCGGCGGAAAGGTCCAACGCCGACGATGCCCTGAGCGCTGAATGCTTCATCATGCCCTCGAAACAGGGTCCTAAAATATCCATGTCTTGTTACCTTGTGTAGTGAATAGTATTCTACATGCATGCATGCTAACATAATAGTAATTAATAAGTGCCTAGTTTGACAGGCACGAACTACATAGTAGCATTCTTTTTGGATGGAGTGAGTATCCAGAAATTCAGAAAGGAAATATGAGCGATCTCACTACCAAGTTCTTGCATTATCTGCTGGTGGGGCACGAGCGCAGAGGACGCGGGTACGTATAGGGGAATAGGAAGATGGATTGCTATGCATGTGCAGTAGGCAACAGTGCAAGATGCAGGAATGTATGCTCAACGAAGATCGAGACTTCATTTATAGAAGAAGTATCCATGGAGGACGACTGAGATCACAAGAAACAACGTAGCGGCTTCACCTATATGCATATTTGTCCGATTTTTTTCTTCATATAGATCGGGACTTTATTTATAGAAGAAGTATGTCATGGAAGACGACTGATAGATATCACAAGAAACAACGTAGTGGCTTCACCTATATCTGCTGCATATTTGTCCCATTTTTTTTCTTCATATAGATATTTCTAGAAGAAGTATCCCATGGAAGACAACTGAAATCACAAGAAAAACAACGTAGCGGCTTCACTAATATCCAGGTGCATACTTGTCCGATTTTTTCCTTCATATAGAATTGGTCGCTATATATGTTGTCGACAGGATGTGTGGGCAAGTGTTTTATTTTCGATGGCTCGATCTGAGTCTGTGTTGTCAGCATGTACGTACCTGTTTACGGAGAAGCTGATGACCCAGAAGTTTTTTTTTCTTTTTTATAGAATTGGTTGTTGTCGACAGGATGTGCTTGGTCAAGTGTTATTTTCGATGGCTCGATCTAGAATTTGTGTCGACAGCATGCACCTAGCTAGCAGCAGCCGTGAGACGTACTCTGTCCGCGAGACTACCGGTTGATGCGGCGATTATTTTTTTTATTTTTTAACGTTTGATGCGGCACTGCGGTGGCTTGGGACAAAGCAAGTGTGGTGGCTGGCTTGCTACTCTATCCGTACCAAAATAATTATCTTCTAAATCCGTGCAGATTAAACTTCCTTAAGTTTTATTAGACTAACAAATATGCCCTTACGTTGCAACGGGATACATAAAATTTATCTTCGCCATTGCCCATCGCTACCAGTTGTTGTAGTTTCTTCATCTGCTTCTTGTTGTGATCGTTTGATCGTTCCGTGTGTTCTTCTCGTTGCAGTCGTCACAACCATCTGTTGTGGCCTTCGCCCGCCTTTTGGTGTATCTAACTGTCCATGGTCCCCCTCTCAAGTATGTCCCTTGGTCGCCACATTGTGGACGGGATCCTCGTCAGTCGACGGAAGGTCGCCACATTGTGGACGGGATCCTCGTCAGTCAACGGAAGCCTCGGAGGCGGCGCTCAAGTCTCTTGGTCGCCTCATTGTCGCTAGGACCTCGTCGGCAAGCATGTCCCACGCGTTTGCGCTAGCCAACTCGATCCCGCCGTCCGTAACCGTCACAACCATGTCGCCGGGGGACAGAGGTGGTAGTCAAGCGATCGGTCCAATTCAATTGGAGTCATATAGTTTGATGATTGCTTCCCATAATTTTCGCATGGTGACACGACAATTCATGTTACACATTTTGAGGCCGCGATCAACACCTTTTATAAGCCATATAGGACTAATACAACAAAACAAACACAAAACATACAAAATATATACTTGCAAGCTAAAATAATAAACAAACGGATCAAAGTAGTTGGGCTCGGGGAGATTCAATAAATGAGCCCAATATCCTAGTTCTTGTGGATCCAGCTGGGCTCTGCTGTGGAGTCATTTTGTTGGGCCTTGGCCTCTTGGGTCACGGCTCTCGATCGGACAGGAATTTTTGGTGGCACAATTGTTTATTTTTTTTCCTTTAAGAATTACAATTTTTTTTCTTTAGTGAACACAATAGCACAAGGAACCCGCTGCTGCTTGACAACTGAATTTAGCCCACGTGAAGATGATAGAGCCCATGAGCCATCCGATTAACCCCTTTTTTTACTAACCTCAAGTCCCAAGTACCTAACAGTAGTAGGCTCCCGTTGTATTTTGGGGCTAGCTGAGCAGGGACCATGGAGGGTAGGCGGGTACTTGTTCCTCTTATATGTACATGGCTATGTTCGATCGATAAGTTGTGTACTCGATTTGAATTCGGAAAATACTTAATTTATATGAATACAAGTGTGTAACACAACTCGTGACCATGTTGGTCTCCAACTCGTGTGGATGACTAGAATTTGCTGGTCATATCAACTCAAACTCTGTCAAGACGGAATCAGGAGGCGGACCCACTTATCCGATCTAAACCATTAATGTCAATCCGATGGTTGAGGACGATCCCGCGGTCTGCGGGGGGGGGTGGACGACGGAAATTTCTTCGCTTTATTAGTAGGTATTAGTAGGTATAGATATAGATTTATAAAAATTGGTTAGTCGGTAGGGCCTTTGTGTTTCTGGAGATCTGTGCATGTAAGGTTTTAGGCCTGGTTTTTCCTTAAAAATTAGGTCAATTCTATTCTACTTAATTGAAAGGCCTGGTTTTTCCTTTACCATTAGGTCAATTCTATTCTACTTAATTTAAAGGACTCCTACCATTGCACATCATATGTGAGCCTTGAAAACCAGTTAAATATCACATATAGCTATAAATGAATGGTAGTATATAATAAATAATGCTTTATATATAACGTTCATAATATAAAAGAACATAACCTTGATTCATAAAAAAAATAACATAACCTTAGTCAAGTAACAAACAGGAAAGCACTCATCTTGAAAGTGTAGGTTTCACAGGGACCAACCGACTCGTTGATAACAAGCCTCAATTTCTCCTAAGATGTAGGGAAATAAATTTTAGCATTAATTAATCATATAGTTGTGCTTAAGCCCCAAATAACCCACATAATCATCATTATGAATAATCACCATTGTCAACTCCATCATTCTCATCATTCGTTATCCACATTGTCATCATCCATGTTCTTATATCCAATGAATCATTATCCCATTAGTTTTCCGGGCCGCTTGTGACTATGAGCACGGCTGATATACCAGTTTTACTCTGTGTAGAGGTGTACACTTTCACTATGAGTCGTGATTTACCCTTTCGCCCGAGGTGATTGGCCTCTTAACCCACTTCCAAGGAAGGTTGGCAGGGTTCACTATGAAGTCTTTCAAAAGTTCTTAACCGACCGGTTAGCATCCCGCAGGGGAGCATCTAGGTGAACGGAATCCAACACGACGACACCATTCTGTAACCTAGGCTACCTCAAGATTGGCAACAACTAACAAACTAGAAAAGTTCCTCATACTTGACTAAAGCCAGACTCATGTGGCCCTCACATTTGTATTGTAAGTCCCAACTTTTACGAATAGATAAGTCTTTACGAAGAGACAAGAACTCCATGTAAAAGCATGAGTTCTCTCACTCTATAATCAATGCTGAAGTCATCTTTTATAATTCATTGCATATACCACTTAATCAAAATTCAGTTCATAAATAATTAATTAGAGCACTAGCAAGATCTACCCATATTCAATTACCCAATAGGAGACAAGGTGTAAGTCATCAATATCAAGGATATCCTTATGGTGACAATTTAGACACATGCAACATAAATTGTAATTATAAAAGTGTATAGTTAACAAGGATAGTCTCTTGCTATACTTACCTTAAATATCGATCCTTCAAGTCCAAACCTTTCAAGATCTTCTTGATCAACAACTTCTTCGGACCTCCAATGTAAAGCTCACCATCTACTTGATTCTAATCAAAGAACACACGAATACATATAGAGTTAATCATGCATAACCAACAAAGCTACTCCCTCTCGCTCCGGAAAACATGCAATTCTCACATTCCGAGGAGTCAAACGTCACGAACTTTGACTAAGATTATATCACAAAATACTAACACTTATGAGACAAATTAAGTACTATTAGATTAGTTATAAAACATATTTTCATAATAAATTTATTTTGAGACATAAATCCTAATACTTTTTGTTATAAAGTTGGTTAAAGTTGACAAAGTTTAACTGACACACTTCCCATAATTGCATGCTCGTTGGAACGGAGGGAACTAGAATTATACACCAATAGTGGAAAATCAAGTTGAAAACTTTGTATAATTAATCTACATGGCACTACGATCACGCACACTTGAAGATCACCGAAAAACAAAGCTATAACGGTGAAGTTATGAATTAAACAAGATTAACATTAATGAAATACCTTGTCAAAAAAAAAACATTAATGAAATATTAATAAATAAAATATAGTTTATCAACATGATTAATTGTAAGATAATAAACATGTAGGTTATGAAGTTACGAATCTAACGCAACTAAACGACCTAAATCAGATTTAAAATGAAGTTATGCTAATTATAAATAAATAAATAATTTCGAAATAAAATAAATAAAAGTGGGTTTTCAAACCTTTGAGGGGCTGATGCATAAAGTAGAAGAAAATAAGGGTCTCTTTAACAAAATGGCCACGAAGAGGTATCTTGTAATCTGGACCGTCGATCTCGATCTGGACGGCTCTGAATGGATGGAAGGGATTAGAGAGGAGGGTTGCTGGCTGATTCAAAACTGCCGACACGGTGGTCACCATGGCCGGCTGTTGGAAATCTCTCCCTAATTATGGGAATCGCTCCCTCACTCCATAAGTGTTTTTCACAAACACTCACATACTCTCATGGATGAACTCACAAGAACCATCAAAATAGAGACACATTTTGTTGACGCAAGCCACACAACTCTTGTCATTTTTCCATTAATTTATAGACTCAACAACTATGTATATGCAAGGATAACAACGGGCTAATTCACTTAGCCATAACTCACACCATGCAAAGCTTAAGGAACGACCTCTTCACTGGCCACAAATGGCTCGCAGGACATCTCATGCATGCATCCATCCTCACCTGACCAATTCTTGTCATTCCTTTACTCCTTTCACGCATCAATTCACTGGGAAATCTTGACCTTTCCATTGCCTGTATTTAGCGGCACCACTTCACGCGAACACCCGCATCACACGGCACACCAACATTAGCTGAACGGCCACACGCCCGCATCACACGGCACGCCGATAGCCGAACGCCCGCCCACATCACATGGCACGCCGACATTATCCATGGACCATCTTACACTTATTTTCTACATGCAATTAACAATGTAAACATGCAATACTCTAATGCCAAGATTACACTAACACCGGCGGCGAGCTTCGCCGGCGATCTCGGAAGCAGGGCCTAGGGGCTACTGAAATACGAACCGATCACACTGGAAGCAAGAGGAGACATCTGCAAGCTCACCTAGGGAGTTTTCGCAGACTGCGACGAGACGAGTACGGCGGACAGCTTGACGGGCGGACGTACGCGTTCCTGCAAGGTACTGCGACGCGGCGTGAGCAAAACTGACCAACAAAAAGAGAGAAAACGGTATAGGAGACTTCGCGAGGGAAAAACAACGCTCATCAGAAGATTCAGAAATCTTACGGAGGCGTTGAGGTAGCGGAACGGTGGAATCGATCTCGGAGGCGGCGGCTTAGGATTTCAAGGGCGGCGCTGCGAGGCTGCAGCTTGACCTTTATGGGCGGTGAGCACTCGCTATCGAGGGAAAGGGCCCGGGGATCGCGCGGTGGATTGTGTCGGTGTGAAGTGAAGTCCTTCTCGCGTACGTGTCGGAGGAAACGGCGCCCACGCGTGAGGCTGCGAAGTCAGAGAGATAGGGTGTGGGCTCGGGCTGTCGGTGGGATGGAGCGCGGGACCGGGCGGTCAGCCGAACAGAGAGTGCTGGGTCCGTGCGTCAGCTAGATAGAGTGGACAGTGGAGAACGAGGGACTGCGTGCTGCGGCTGATTGCGCGAGCTGCAGCTGTGCTGTGGGTCGACACCTTAGCGGCCCAAGAAGAAAGGTCGAGCGGCCGAGGGAAGGGAGAAGCAAGGCCAGACGGGCCAAAAGAAGAAAAAGAGGAAGAGTGGGGCAGCAGGCCGGGCTGGAGTGGGAGAAAGAAAGGAGTGGGTGAAAGAATATCCTTTTCTTTTAATTTTGAACACATTTGCAAATGTCTTTCAGATGATTTTGGATTCCTTTTGGATTTTTGGTCAAAAGCAGACATCACAAAAAAAATATAAATGCACCAGCATGTATGCTCAACCATGTTTCTACTTCCTATGGTAAACCAATTTAATCTAGTAAAAATTTCATTTCACTATGTTTCATGACCATTTAAATAAATTATCATCTATTTATATTTATATCTATACAAAAAAGTTTATTATAAAAAATATTTAACAATTAACTAATGGTACTTATTATATATATAAGTTTGCAGACCTGGTGTTGAACAGGCTGCCAATAGGTCGACGACTTCAGGAACGATTTACTCGTGATTTTGTAAAATAACTCATCAATCAACTTAATTAACAATTCTTCCTTCGAAAAGTGTTTAAGAACTAGGGTCAGAACAAAGGTTTGCGAGATCTCGTGCTCTAAACTCCGGTCAATTCAACAGTTTCAGACTCTCATACAGAGTTTCAGATTTGAGCTGCACAGTTCTCCGGTTCAGTCAGTTGGTTAGATCTTTTTTGACCGAACAGTTGGTTAGATCTTGCTTTTGCTCAAAAAAAAAAAGTTGGTTAGATCTTGCTGACTTTGTCCCCATTGTTAGTATCCAAAACAATTTCAAAATTCGTTGGGATTACTTTTCATGTGATCTATATACAAAGGACTATAATGTTTAGGATGGCACTTTGGCGAGTTTACATTTAAAATGCTCGAGAAAATGGTCCATGAGGCAGATCAGGTAAGAGTTTAGGGCCTCTTCGTAATGCATGAATTAGAAACGTATGGAGAAAGCTCGGGTTATAGCTGAGCAACGGGCCCGTGCCGGGCACGGCACGAAGCGGCACACTGGGCCACCGGGCCGTGTTGCACCGGACACCGGGCCTGGCTGACGGCCCAGCCACGACACGTGGGCCGCTTTCCGTGCCGGGCCGGCCTAAAAAGCACGGGGCCCAATAGCGCATCAGGCCGGCCCAAGGCCCAGAGAGAGGGGAGGAGAGGCTCGTCGTTTTGCACTGGACGCCGCCGTCGCCGCTTGAATCTGTCGCTCGACGCTCGAATCCTCACATCAGCTCGCGGACGCCGCCGAGGCTCGGATCTGCACGACGGGGAGGCCGGATGCGCGGAGGATGGAGGAGTCCGCCCCGCTCCACGCTGCTGCTGACGCACGGCTCCCCGGAGGATGGAGGAGACCGCCTGCTCCAAGATGCCGATGAGTGTCGCCGCCGCCTTCATGCCGGATAAGGAGGTAGAGGAGCGGCCGAGCAGGTGCGGTGCGTGGGGAGGAGGGCAGGCGGCGTCGTGGGGAGGCGGCGGCGCCCCGAATCCACGAGGCCGCGACTCCGTGCGGGCGGCCGTGCGGGATTGCAGCAAGCGTGGGGGAGGGGAGGTGGTTAGTATGTTGTGGCCTGTGGAGGAGTTGGGCCAGTATGTAGGTTGGGATTGGGGACGGGGGAGATTCTTAGCAGGCCATACTAGACTTCGGGCCGCCTATTAAATTTTGGGTCGTGTCGTGCCAGCCCGCGTGCACAGGTGCGGTCCAGCACGGCCTGTAGCGTGCTTCGGACCGGCCGAGGCACGATTCCCACCGGTCGTGCCGTGTTTGGGCCGAGCAATTTCCATGCCTCGGGCCGTGCCATCGGGCCTCATGCTTTCTGCTTAGGTATAGCTCGGGTGGCCAGCACAGCCGGTGTGCTTGCAGCCGGCGCGAGTTTGACTCGGTACTTTCACCGAGGTTAGCCCCCAATATATTTTGTTGTCTCTTACGCGTGGAACAAAAAAGAGAATGCAGCACGTGGTGTGAGTGCGATGTGTGTAGGGTTGGTATGAGTTTGTACATGAGTGGAGTTGTACTCATATAGGAGGTGTCAAAAAAAAATATATGTATAGCAAAAACATAGAAATAAAATGCTATAACATCTTGAATTATATGGATTGAAAAACAAACAAACAAAAAAAGCTTAGATAGATCTTAGAAAAAATATACAACAATCCCATGAGAAGGAGTGACAGGGGAAACTTTCCACGAGCTCGGGTGACCAGCACAGCCAGTGTGCATGCAGCCGGCACGAGTTCAATTCCCAGGAATCCTACTTGCGTCACTCACCCGGGTTAGCCCCCAATAAATTTTGTTGCCTCTTACACGTGGAACCACAAAGAGAATGTGTGTATGAGTGGTGTGAGTGTGGTGTGCACGTGTAGTGTTGGTGTGAGTGTGTACATGAACAAATACTATAGTTGTGTCCAGATGGGAGGTGTTAAAAAAAAACGTATGCACAGAAAAATCATAGAAATAGAATGCTATAACATCTTGAATCATATGGATTGAAAAAACAAACAAAAAGGTAAAAAGGTTTAGATAGATCTTAGGGCACTCAGAGTGCAAGACTATATCATAGAGTCCATACATCAAAGACTCTACCATAAGAAACCATAGTCTCCAATACATGGTTTGTAATAGCAGTTTCCATAGATAAAAGACATTTATTACTCAACAAAACAAGATGATCGGATGTGGCATATCATCGTGTGATCCAATTTAAACTGATCATACACTTTCTCTTTGGCCATCATGTCAAACATGAATTAACATGGGTTCACATAATTAATTGTGAAGTAACGTACAAGAAAAACAAATAACAGAAAAAGAAAAACACATCTTGCATCAGGACCCTTGCACTTTCTCCAAAATGAAACAGATCCTCCCACCTTTTTTATGAGTCTTGCACTTCCGCAACTGGACCCAAGAAAAAGCTTCTATTTATATTTTTGGTCCCTCTTCTTATCCTCACGAACAGAAAACGTACAGCGCGGGGCAGGGATCAGTCGCGACTGAAGCGGGGTCGCCGGCGGAGGCCGTCGAGGGGCGCCATGGCTGGGTGGCGTCGGGACTCACTCACGCCAGGTCCCGTCCCGGTCAGCAGCGGCCAGTGACGGCTGGGCCACGGGAGCGGGCGGCCCGGCGACAGAGGAGCACGGCGGCAGGGAGCGAGGTCGCGGTGGAGCTGCGGAGGTGCGGCCTGGCCCTAGGAGGATGATTGCGGAAACGCCGAGCAGGAGGGGCAGCCGCACGCGATCTGCGAAGCCAGACCGAGGACCTCGGTTCACGCGTAGACGTCGAGTCCATCTTAGGGCATGTACAGCGCGGCTATATGCCCCGTCTGTATGCCGTAAAATTTACAAAACGCCCCCTGTTTCTGTGTAGACGACCTCCTCTCGGCGCTTGGCGAAACGACGGGCATGGCTCGTGGACCGAAGAAGTCGACGCTCCCTGGAGTCGCGCTGTACAGGGGGTCGACGAGAGGAGGCCGCAGCGCTGGAGCCGCCGCGCGCGCTCGCCGCTGGAGCGGCTGGCGCAGCGCGCTCGCCCGCCGGTGCCGCCGCGCTCGCTCTGCTGCATGCGCTCGCCCGCCATGTGCTCGCGTACGACCCATGTTTCTGAATTTACTAAAAATAGTTAAGATGATTCGATTGCATTTGGAGAATAGGAGATCCATCGTTTTTCTAAAAATAGATCTGAAGTTCAGTTATCATTTTTCTACTGGCACTTGCAGTTGTATTTTTTACTAGCAATTTCTGGCAAGCAATTGTATTTTGATTTGTTTTCCATCAAGAAGCAATATAGTAGATTGTTTCTATCTAGCAGCAAACATAATGGTATACAAAATTGTGTGTTCATTCTGATCATGGTAAATATAAAGCATTAAATACCTCGCTAACAAAGGAAATAGACTCCCCATTGTATGCCCCCCGTCTTTTTAGTTGTCTTTACGCCGGTTCGATGTCGTTATAGGCGACAACCCGTCAATGGGTTGAACATGCCCTTAGACGTCGTTTCCATGTTTTTTTCTTCTCTCTCCTCCCACATCAAGAAAATGTCTACTCCCTCCGTCTCACCGAGTTTGTCACCCCGGATTCCGTGCCATCTTATTCGATGCTTCGTCTTATTCAAATTTTTAGTACAAATATAATTTATTTTGTTACAATTTATTTTATCAATAAAGATACTTGAATATTGATTAATTTATTTTATAATTTGCATAAATATTTTGAATAAGACGGATGGTCAAACATGAAATTCAAAAGTCAAAAAACGACGAACTCTATGAGACGGAGGGAGTACGTGACAATGTAATTAATAGGGATAGACTCTATCGTGGTTTCTGCACTGTGAGTGCTCTTAGAGAAAAATAAAGATGAGGTTCTTACTAAAGGCTGTTTCCTAATTAAAGATGGAACTAGCACAAGGTTTTGGGAAGATACTTGGTTAGGTGATAAGCCCCTCAAACTTAGATTCCCAAACTTATATAATATAGCACGGGATCGCCATGCTACGGTTTCGAAGGTTATGTCCTCTAATCCTCTTAACATTTCTTTTAGGAGATCTCTAGTGGACAATAACCTTCTAGAGTGGCTTAACCTGATAAATCGTATCTCTAATGTAGCTCTGGTGGATGGTAAGGACTATTTTAAATGGCTCTTATCAAAGTCTAGACTCTTCTCAGTTCGGTCAATGTATCTTGATTCTATTGATACAAATCCACCATTCCATCATAAGAGGATCTGGAGATTGAAAATACCTCTAAAAATTAAGATTTTCCTATGGTTCCTTCAAAGGGGTGTCATTCTTACAAAAGACAACCTTGCTAGAAAAAATTGGAAAGGGAGTCAGAAATACGAGTGTTGTAATATGAATGAAACTATTCAACATCTCTTTTTTGATTGCCCTTTTGCTAACATGATTTGGAGGATTATTTTCTATGCTACCAATCTTACCCAACCCAGTTCTATTAACCATATGTTTGGTACTTGGCTCAATAATCAAATTAAACAGATTAAGCCATTGATTTGGGTTGGTGTTGCTGCCTTATGCTGGGCAATCTGGAGATGTCGAAATGACATGATTTTTAAAAAATTGAAATCTAACTCTATTATGCAGGTTATCTTCAGGGGAGCTTATTGGTTACGCTTCTGGGCCCAGTTGCAGCGTGACGTGCAAGCAAAGGACACTCTCGTTTCGATGAGCAAGAAATTGGAGATGGTTGCTTTAGAAATCTTCAATAGAGGATGGAAGCATTTTTTTCCATTTGCTATAATGCCTATGTCTATGTTTCGGACGATTGGCTTGTGTTTCTTTTTGTTGAATACTATGTAATAATTGGTCGTGGTACATCTACTCGGATGTAGAGGCCGGATTTTATTATCCATTATCTAAAAAAAAGATCTTCGAGAAAAATACAACAATTCGATGAGAAAGATAGTGACACGGAGGAAACTTTCCACGAGGTTCGACCTCTTGGAAATGGACTATCAATAATGAGTAATAAAACAAACATTTATTTGGAGGGTGCAGATAAATACAAAATTTTCACTAGGATCCTTAACCAAAATAAAATCCTACTGAGCCCTAAAGATCTTGGCGGCCTGGGGATCACAAACATGAAACTCGCGGCCACCGCGTCTGAAGCCAAGTGATTGTGGCTCTAGAGGACGGATTCCAAGTGGGTGTGGGTGGCTCTGTCCCTCAAGAAATCCGACGAGGCAAAGACGTTCTGTCTATGTAGTCCATCGTCGGGAACAACCGTGGCACCCTGTTCTGGCTGGATAGTTGGATCGATGGTGTGTCAATTAGACAGACAGTTGCTGATGCGCTCACAAACAGAAGGTGGGTGACCATGATCACTGGAGGCGTTTCCATACATGCCGCGGCCTAATACTTTTAGGTATGGAGTGCAATTTGAAAGCTCAGTGACATGCTGGATCGGCTGGTACGGAGATGGGCGTCGGACGGTAAATTCTCTATGCATATCAAGCTCTTCACATCGGCTCGCACCCAGTCCCGGGCTGCATTAGGGTATGGGAGATGCATCAGGGTGTGGGAGACCTGGGCTCCGCTCAGGATCAAGCTCTTGCTTTGGCTTGCTCTACACCGACGACACTGGACTGTGGACAGGCGGAAGAGGCATGGGCTGGACGCCACATATACGTGCCTCCTGTGTGATCAAGAACCGAAGACGATCGATCACATCATCGTTAAGTGCTCCTACTCTAGGCAAATCTAGTTCCAGGTTGCCGCAACACTGGGTGCTCCAATTTTGCGGCAACCGGTTGGATCCATCTTGGAGTGGTGGGTGCCTTGGAGATCGGCATGGACTGGGAGTCTTGCCAAAGGGTCGGACTCTCTGTTGGCGCTAATTGCCTATGAGGTTTGGCAGGAGTGAAATGTGTGATGCTTCCAAGGGGCTGCCACGGAGGTTCATGGCACCATGGCAACGATCCGAGCCCAGGCAAAGCAGTGGGGGCCAAGCACTGCGAGGTCTTCTTCAGCGAGTAGTTCATTAGTGGCATGCGCCGGCAAGGGATGAGTTCCAATCTGTATTGCATCCTGGTTGTACTAATCCTCTCTTCTCAATGAAAATACGTGCGAAGCTTTTGCGTGATTGAGAAAAAAATTCTTAAGAATTGTGCGGCCATTCTATAAGAATTTGTCCGATTTCAGCATGAACAATTCTTTGTTCCAAAGGGCCACATAGGAAAAATTCCTAAAGATTTAAAATCTTACAAAATTCCTCATGAATCCTTTGCTCTTAAGAGGACCGTAAAAGTCTGTTTTTTTTTGTGACACCGTAAAAGTCTGCTTGTTTTGTGATTTCCTACTGTTTTGCTACATTTTAAACAGAAGTGAGCAAAGCATCGAACACGTTCGTATATCAGTGTCTTGTAGTGGTAGTTGTTAAACAAATAGGCAATTTCTAGATTAATTCCATAAAATAAATCATGATTAAAAGATTTACTAGATAGAGCATGTCAAGCATACTAGCATAGCATGAACACATAACACAGATCATAGCATAGCATAACCGCATATCATAGATCATGGCAACAGGTGTAAACACAACTAGCACACCAGATAGATTGGATTGACTGAACATGACTAACATAAAGATTAGATCTCGAGAATACCTGACTGACGTGGATGACAACGTAATGGAGAGGTTCCCGAAAGCAAAGCCGAGTTCCTCCGTGTCGCCGCCGCCGCCGTCGATCGTCGTGGTGGTTCTTGAAGACGTTGTCGACGAAGACGGCGCTGGGGCGGTCCTCCTCCGTGTCCTTCTCGATAGACGAGCCGTGGCGAAGATTGGGAGCGATCGCGCGAGCGCTTCCCAAAACCTTATTCGTCTTCTCCCGGTGCGGGATCGCAAAGACGACGGTTCCGGAGACACCCGCCGCGGTCGGCGGTGCACGCAAACGATCGGGCCGGAGACTTGGCGGCGGGCGCGTCAGCGGCGAGAAGAGGCAAAAACCCTAAGCTTTGAATTGGATGCGTTTAGCGTGGCCGGTGGTCTGCTTATATAGTCCGGGTGAACCGACCTCGTGACACAATCACGATCTAAACCGGTTAGGACTCTGCTGTTCGTATTTGATTAGAACTCTGCAAACCAAAAGACCAAAAACTAAATCTGCAAAAGGAGACCGCGCCCCCGCAAGGCGAGGAACCGGATTTCGGAAGACCATTCACGCGCATGTCGTGCGCCCGCGCCTTTCGCCCGCCCCGCCCCGCCCGGCGAGGCGAGCGAGCGCGCGCGTGTGGAGTTCCCTTTCTCCTTCTCACACTAGACTTGAGAAGGTAGGAACAACTTCCATATTTAAGTTGGTCCTCTCCACCTTCCACAAGCAATGTGGTACTAAAGGATTCCACCACTCCCTCCTTCCATATTCATGAATGGGCCTTTGAGATTTCTTTAGGAATTTCAGAATTTGTTATTGGGCCAAGCCCACTTAACATCTAAATTCCAACAATCCCCCGCCAGATCTCAAATACCCATTTAGAGATTTTGCCTGTTCTCGCTACCGTTTGATATACTAGTGTTTCAGCAGAGACTGTTAAGTTGAACTTCCGCCTAGAACTTCAAGCTACACCTATCCACAACTTGAACAATGGACTACGCCTTGAATTGCAAGTTTTGTGCGAATAAGCTTTGCTCAAAGTCAAACTAGTACTTGGCTGCCAGTAGCCTTTCCCCGTGGGTAGAGCATATACGTCATACTCCTCAGTCTCTTCATGAGCTTACTAGAGATCACCCAAGTCTCATAGATCATGACGTTTAACAATTGAACTCATATAGGTATGTCCTTTCAAAAAATACTCAGTAGGGCCGGTATCTTTACTTAAAAAGTCAATAGGACATATTAAGGCATTCTTGCCAACCTACCATACAGAGCCTCAACGTTCTTGAGAGCTTTACATCTTCACATAGAGAGGGTTATCATTTTACTCTCCTCGGTTTACCAATAGCTTGTTCTTCCCGTGTCCTTAGTCACGGGATCTCCGATCAAAAAGGTTGGGTTACTACTATCAGAAACTCATATGGGTCTCATACCCATCTCCCTAGATGCAATTTCTATCACATTACGTGATAGCCCTTTTGTAAAGGGATCTCGCCAAAGTTCTTATCCATGCGTATATAAGATACGCTTATCACTCGGAGTTTCTCAATTTCCCGACAGTTTTTCAAACGTCTTTTAATGTGTCTTGTTGACTTTGAATTATCCTTAGCACTATTCACCTTAGTGATCATAGTTTGATTATCACAGTTCATAAGGATAGCCGGTACTGGTTTTTCAACCACCGGCAAGTCAGACAAGAGCTCACGTAGCCACTCTGCCTCTGCAGATCTGTATCTAAAGCAGTAAGTTCTGCTTCCATGGTTGACTTAGTCAAAATAGTCTTTACAAGACCTCCATGACACTGCGCCACCTCCAAGAGTAAATACATACCCACTTGTGGCGTAGATTTGAGCAATATCAGAAATCCAGTTGGCATCACTATATCCCTCTAGCACAGTTGGGTGCCCAGAATAGTGAATTCCATAGCTCATTGTACCTTTAAGATAGCACAAGACCCTTTCTAGTACATGCCAATGATCATCACCCCGGTTGGACATATACCTACTCAACTTGCTCACAAAGAAAAGAGATATCTGGTCTGGTTGCATTCGCTAGATTCATGAGTGAACCAACAATCTGAGAGTACTTGAGCCGATCTCTAGTACGCTTTCTTATTCTTTCGCAATGTCACACTAGGATCATAAGGTGTTGGAGAAGGCTTTCTATCCATAAAGCCAAAACGACTCAGGACCTTCTCAACATAGTGAGATTGCGATAAAGTAATCCCACTCTCTTCCTTAATTAGCTTAATGTTTAGAATTACATCAGCCTCTCCTAGATCTTTCATATCAAAATTCTTTGACAAGAAAGACTTGACCTCATTTATAACATCCATGTTTGTACCAAAGATTAGAATATCATCAACATATAAACATAATATAACAGATTCGCCCCCACCATGTCGATAATACACACACCTATCAGCTTCATTAACAATATAACCGGCATTAGTTAACGTAGTGTCAAACTTCTCATGCCATTGTTTAGGTGCTTGTTTCAAGCCATACAAAGACTTCAATAATTTACACACCTTCTGCTCTTCACCTTTTACTACAAACCCATCGCCGATCCATATAGATCTCCTCATCCAACTCTCCATTAAGAAAAGCCGTCTTTACATCCATTTGATGAATGATCGGACCATATGAGGCAGCCAAGGATAGTAGTGTTCGAATAGTGGTCATTCTAGCAACAAAGTAGTAAGTATCAAAGAAATCTTCTCCTTCCTTTTGAGTATAGCCCTTAGCTACAAGCCGAGCCTTGTACTTGTCAATAGTACCATCAGGTCTAAGCTTTTTCTTGAACACCCACTTACAACCGATTGGTTTGTAACCAAAAGGTAGTTCAGAAAGCTCCCAAGTTCCATTAGAAAGAATCGAGTCCATCTCACTACTGAACGACTTCTTTCCAATCATCCGCATCCGGAGATGCATATGCCTCTGAAATAGAGGTGGGAGTATCATCCACAAGGTACACAATGAAATCATCACCAAAAGATTTTGCAATCCTTTGTCTCTTGTTCCTCACAGGAACTTCATTGTCATCCTCCTCAAGTGGTTGCTCAAACGACTCAATAGGAGACTCGATAGGTATAGTAATATCGAGCTAATTCAAGAGAAAACTTAGCATTGCTACGCATATCTTTTATAGGAAATATATTCTCAAAAATATAGCATCACGAGATTCAAAGATAGTATCAACATGCATATCAGAAACTTCAGATTTTACTACTAAAAATCGATAGGCAATACTGTTATGAGCATATCCAAGAAAGACACAATCTACCGTCTTTGGTCCAAGCTTACGCTTCTTATTGATTGGAACATTGACTTTCGCCAAGCATCCCCACGTGCGCAAGTATGAAAGTGATGGTTTCCTTCCAACCCATATCTCATATGGTGTTGTCTCTTTATTTCTGTTTGGAATTCTATTCAGGACATGACTCGCAGTCAATATAGCTTCCCCCCACCATGCCTTAGATAAACCAGCAGTGTCTAACATGACGTTAACCAAGTCAGTCAGCGTGCGATTTTTTCTCTCGGCAACCCCGTTGGATTCGGGCGAATAGGGAGGTGTCCTCTCATAAATAATACCATGTTCCGCACAAAACTCATCAAATGTTATAGGAAAATATTCACCATCACGAGTCTTTATTGCCGTTTGTCTCGTGCTATCCGTTTCAGCTCCTGCGTTGCTTGCAGACGGTGGAGTTTCAGGCTGCTGCCGCCAGATGGCCGAAAGCCGCCGGATTTCTCAGCAAACTGGGCGAGTCCCGGTGTACGGCGGCATGGCGCGTTCTTCGTTCCAAGAAATCGCTGCGGACGCAGGAAACCGAGACGTGCAGGGAGGTTGCGTGATGCAGCGGTGACGGCAGACGACGCAGGCTTTTGTGCTGTGCTCCTGTGTGTTTCTGTGAGGTTGCAGAATGCAGTCGCTGGCACAATCAGCGCCCAGCAAGGGATAGACTCTGTAGCGCGGTCAGAAGAAGCCTCATTCAAGACTCGTGTTCGTCAGTTTGGTAGGGTTGTCTGCCCATGGGTGAGGTTGGGGAGAGATTTATGGGATCATATTTCTTTTATTATCCAATATGTATCGGATGTATAGCATATTTTGTACAATGACTAGACCCGTCACAAAATAATAATATGCAACTTTCTTTCACGTATTTAATTGAGCTGTCTAACCTTGGCTCAATGAAATCAAATAAATTTTAAGGTTCATAATAAATGATAGGTACAATAAAAAATAATCAAGCATATCAAATTAATTGGAGATTAGCTCATCTTAAGTGGATAGTTATTCTACACACCTATTGCGTGGTTGAGAATTGTGGGAGACGAGTCACACGTCTGTGTGCGTCGGGTCGTGATGTGTTTGGGCTCGCGTGCAGCCGGTCATGCCACAATGTGTGTGGTGCGCTGTGTTTATTTTTCTTATTCCTTCATGTGGATCTTCCCCATCTTCTCTCCGAGGTAAGCAAATCAAAAGAAAATATTTTTATCAAGATAATGCCTACATTAAAGTCTTGTGGAGCACTACCAACTTTGGGGGGGCCTTTTGTAATCTTTTGCCCGTATAGAATAATAACCAAGATAAAGCAGGTATTGTTGTCCTAATTTAGAGCAAAACCCTGAAATCATGGATTGCAATTTCAGCTCCAACAACTAGGCATTGTGCTTAGAAGACAGTGATGTGACCAAAGAAAGCGAAAGAATTCCTGTTTTAAAGGCAATAATTCACATCAAACAGCAAATTCTTGGAAGAATTGGTAAAATCTCTATTCTACAAACATGGCCTAAAATTTGAAGACCTTATAGGGTAGCCATGGCCATCAGGCCATGGAGCTCAATCCTTGCTTCCTAACATCCTCCATGCACGTATAAAGTTCAGAGGTTCCAATTCCAATGTAAACATGGAAAGGTCATGCTGCAGTGATACGGGTGTGCTCTCTTTGTGTGCTCCAAAGCTTGCGACAACTTACCCTTTTGCAACATGTTTTCTGGGAAAAACACTAAACATGGGGTAGTGCCCCCAGAACTACCAGAGTGGCTTGGTAGTTAGACCAGAACTAACCCATTCTCACTCATGAAGTCACAACCCAAATGCAACATCACCGGTGCTAATAAATCCACTTTTTTTAAAAGAAAAGTTTTGTGAGGAAGTTCCTTTCTGATGATTTTAAATGTGGACAAGTTGTTGATTTGCAATAATTGAACTATATTAAACTTTAATGTGCGATTATTAGAGCGGGCATGATTACATCTGTATCCAGTTCTAGGATTCATAGTGAACCACACGTGAGGGGGCTTTGACATCAAGATTTGTATGAATTATTGGATCCTTAAACTTTACCTTTCATTGCAGATCCTGCAATATAATTTGTTTTGCTTGTATCTTCTTCTTCTTCTTCTTCTTCTTCTTCTTCTTCTTTTTTTTTGCGAGTTGTTTGTCTTTAATCTTTTATTATATTGCCATGGGTGTGCAATGTAAAGCCCCAATTTTTTTTATAGGTGTTCATCTGTTTCATAAGATACATCCAACTCGCACTAATTTTCATCTCTATGTTCATCAGTTTGGACCAAATCTATGTCCTTCTCATGCCCTATGCTACTAATTTTTAACCTGGAAGATGAACATGGAAAGCTATGATCAGGTAGGCTCAGTTCCACTCCAGAGAAATCTCCGGCAGAAATGCCCCCAAACTGATCAATACGGAGTATTACCTGTTAAGCTTTGGCCCGACCAGAAACCTTAGCATTTCATAGGTATGCTTCGCATGGAGATTAACGATTCCTCGAACAAGTCAACCCATTCTGCTACCATCTTAAACTATTGCAGTTTGTTTGTGAAAGAATGTTCTTACCAGAAATTACCATGGTTAAATTGTACTGTAAACATTACAGGCGAAGAATATTTATACCATTGAGCGTTTATCAGATGCATGCATAGGCTTTGTGGCTAGCAATCTGGATTGATAGCTTGGGCCTATGCCTATCAGTTTGCAAGCAAGGAGTGACGTTATGAGACAATGAAAAAGCTCTTTGCTGTTGCTGAGCAGCAGTGATGGAACTGTTCTGATTTTGGAGAATGTGACTCCTCGAGCTACATATAGCTGGCTACGTACTGAATTATGGAAAATGTGGCCCCCACAGCTATATATAGTAGTGAACAAGATGCCAAACAATTTCGACAGCTACTTCTAAAAATTAAAATGCATTTTCAAAAAAAATTGAAAATGCATTGTTCTGCAGTTTTAATTTTTAAAAAAATACATTGACTGAATTTGAGAATTGAAGCTGTGTCCACACCCTTTTGAGAACCTTTCTCAGTGAAAATTGTTTATCTATTTCAACTTTCAACCTTACAGTGAAGAATGTTCTTAACTGACAATTAATTCAACTTACCTTTTGACAGTACGCCTAGAGTTATTCCCCAATCAGATCTATCGGTGTAAAGTCGATTGAATTTTATTTAAAAGATGCACTAGCATTTTTTTTAATTGAAGGAACATGATGCTTAGGATCAGATCTTGGCTTCAGCCAGAACAGAGAAATGTCATAATGTCAGAGAACTAACGGAAGAATTAGCTGTCAAAGAACTGTGCCTCAGTACTTTAAGAAGGTACAATGTTATCCTAAATAACCCGGGACAAAGTCCGCTTCAAACTTAACCATGTGCTCCCTGCCTCCATCTTGTCCACTATCAGGCCCCTTGATGGGATCTGAATCCAAATCAACCCCATATTCCCTTGATGTTTACCACCACCCCATAATGCTCCAACATTATCAACCATGTGTGGTACCTAACATGTCTCCTGGCCTGTCCATCATCACCCATGTGGCCACATTCTAACCTCGAGTTAAGCGCAAATGGCGGTTGATTGGCATGACTTGTTCATTTGTTTAGTTTGATATTGGTATTACTACTAAAGAGAGTTGTTTTTACATAGTTGACTTGAAATCCAGAATTTCACTGATACAAGCTAACAAGTCATAAGTAATATGACTATTTCTAACAAAATAGGGAAAATATTTGAGCCTCTTCAGTTGAAATACAAATTTTGCAACTGGAGAGCCGTTCATCCCCAGTACGATTTGGAGCGAACAATTCATCTGAATTGAATAAAGAAATGTGGTGGATAGTTGATCTGGAAAAAGGTGGAAACACAATGAACGAACAATAATGAAATAATTGTATCCACCAAGCAATGGGCAAACATCCATTTCTCTTTTCAAGGATCATGCATTGCCATTTGGGCTTTTAAAAGTAGTAAGTTTGATGTGGAAATGTTAATTTAGTTATCAAAATTAAAGGGATCTACCAGCCATGGACCCATAGTGATGATGCTAAGCTAAGATAGATCCATGGATTTAACTATGAACCATAGGGTGGTTATCTTAGTATCTTATACCTCATTGTCCCTTCCACTCAAAGACATGAACATGTTCTCTCTCCAAAATTTTATTTTTATCACCGCTCATCCAATCTTTTTCAGTTACTTTCCAGCGATTTGCCACCTATTCACATGGGTAAGTTGCTGAAAGTTTTTTATGCCTTTGCATTGTACTAATCTTCACCCCCTTCTCTTACCGCCATGTGCACCCTAAGATTCCTCTCTTATTCCCACTGCCTTACCCCTTTTGTTTAACTAGTAGGCTCCCTCTGATGCCCATGATGAGATCACACTTCACAGGAAGGAAGCAATTAAGCTGTCAGTTCTAGTCTCATGGTGATCTCCTTACTGCAGAAACTTGATCATGTGACTGAACATTCTGGGCCTCACACAGATTTACCCGTTACTGAACTGCAGAAAGACTAATTTGAGATCACTCATGGATGCGCACAAACTGAGAAGTACATGACAGTAACAGAAGAAATAGTACTTTTGCAATTATTAGTAGCAAGTCCTGAAAAGATTAAGGTCTCTGGGACTGTAAGTATTGCAGTTGCAGGCAAGATGAATGCAGGTAATGGTAAAGCGAATGTGAACATTAGGACTTGAATGATCTGTTGAATTATTAGCATCGAAAGATGCAATTTTTTAAAGCTGTAGTAGACTTGCAGCAAGGGTAGGATACTTTAAGCAGAGCAGTAGTTACCTGTAAAAATAGCACTGTCACAGGCTCACAGCAGGGTAACCGTAAAGCAAAATACACTGTCACAGCAGGCCGTCAAAAAAAATTTTAAAAAAACTTACAAACGCCTTTTCCAAGCCAGCAGCAACAGCCACTGTCAACTTTATGTACCAACGGTACAAAGGTTTAAGGATTAAGAATAACTTACACTGCATGCAGAATGCTCTTCCATGGAACATTGGATAAAAGTCCGATTACCGAGAGAATTAGCACTAATCTTTTTTCACAGAACACGAGGAAGAGATGTTTTCACCTCCAAAGACAGCAGCAGGAATTAACAATTCAGGCTGCAATGGCAGTAATAAGTACACCAACTGGCGATAAACATATGAAGATCATGACACCAACCACACCACCTTCCTCACATCTTCCTCGTCACTAGCACAAGTGCGCAACTGCATCCAGTATCCATTTTCCTGATTAAAAACTAATTCCAGTACAATTATAGGCCAAGATCCAATCAAGCCTGCTCTTTAGTAGCATCAGCACACTGTCACACACAACACTGCAACAATCAATCGAAAATCTGTTCTTTTGTTTGGATTTTTTTTTTTGGAGGGGGGGCCAATTGTAGCAATTGCTCGGTGCTCATTTGGATCCAGATCTCCTGTTCTTTCCTTGTATAAACAATTCATGGGGTCTCCCCCTCTACAATCCCAATGCTTGCGAGAGGCGCCACCTCACAAAGCCAGCCATCCACCGCATTGCCGCCCCCCTCGCCTCTCCCTCACGTCACCCGCCCGCCTCAGCCTCGGCCTCGCCACCGAGGCGCGCGCCGCCAATGCCGCCACGGTCCCGCGCCGCGGCACCGAGGCTCGCGTTTCTCGTGCCGCTCGCCTGCGCGTTGCTGCTGGTGTCGCCGTGCCACTGCGTCAACGAGCAGGGCCAGGCGCTGCTGCGATGGAAAGACACGCTGCGGCCGGCGAGCGGCGCGCTGGCGTCGTGGCGCGCCGCGGACGCCAATCCGTGCCGGTGGACCGGCGTGTCGTGCAACGCGCGCGGCGACGTCGTCGGGCTGAGCATCACCTCGGTGGACCTGCAGGGCCCGCTCCCGGCCAACCTGCAGCCGCTTGCGGCGTCGCTCAAGACGCTGGAGCTCTCTGGCACGAACCTCACCGGCGCGATACCCAAGGAGATGGGCGGGTACGGCGAGCTGACCACCCTCGACCTCAGCAAGAACCAGCTCACCGGCGCGATCCCCACCGAGCTGTGTCGGCTCGCCAAGCTCGAGTCGCTCGCGCTCAACTCCAACTCCCTGCGCGGAGCCATCCCGGATGACATCGGCAACCTCACCAGCCTGGCGTATCTGACGCTCTACGACAACGAGCTCAGCGGGCCGATCCCGGCCAGCATCGGCAACCTGAAGAAGCTTCAGGTGCTCCGCGCGGGCGGGAACCAGGGGATGAAGGGTCCGTTGCCGCCGGAGATCGGCGGATGCAGTAACCTCACCATGCTGGGGCTCGCGGAGACTGGCGTCTCAGGGAGCCTCCCCGACTCGATCGGGCAGCTCAAGAAGATCCAGACCATTGCCATCTACACCACTTTGCTCTCCGGCCGGATCCCGGAGTCCATCGGCAACTGCACCGAGCTCACCAGCCTGTACCTGTACCAGAATTCTCTCCGGGCCGATACCGGCGCAGCTCGGCCAGCTCAAGAAGCTGCAGACGCTGCTTCTGTGGCAGAACCAGCTCGTCGGCGCAATTCCCCCGGAACTCGGACAGTGCAAGGAGCTCACGCTCATTGACCTGTCGCTGAATTCGCTCACCGGGAGCATTCCGGCGAGTCTGGGCGGGCTGCCCAATCTCCAGCAGCTGCAGCTGAGCACGAACCAGCTGACCGGCACCATTCCGCCGGAGCTCTCCAACTGCACGTCGCTGACGGACATCGAGGTCGACAACAACTTGCTGTCCGGGGAGATCAGCATCGACTTCCCGAGATTGAGCAACCTCACCCTGTTCTACGCGTGGAAGAACAGGCTCACCGGAGGCGTGCCGGCGAGCCTCGCCGAGGCCCCGAGCCTTCAGGCGGTTGACCTGTCGTACAACAACCTCACCGGCCCCATCCCCAAGGCGCTGTTCGGGCTTCAGAACCTGACCAAGCTGCTGCTTCTGAACAACGAGCTGTCCGGGCCCATACCGCCGGAGATCGGTAATTGCACCAGCCTGTACCGACTCCGGCTCAACAGCAACCGGCTGTCCGGCACGATCCCCGCCGAGATCGGCAACCTTAAGAACCTAAACTTCCTCGACATGAGTGAGAACCACCTCGTCGGCCCGGTGCCCGCGGCCATTTCGGGGTGCGCCAGCCTCGAGTTCCTCGACCTGCACTCCAATGCTCTGTCCGGCGCATTGCCGGACACGTTGCCACGCAGTCTTCAGCTCATTGACGTCTCCGACAACCAGCTCGCCGGGTCACTGAGCTCCAGCATCGGGTCAATGCCGGAGCTGACGAAGCTGTACATCGGAAACAACCGGCTGACCGGCGGCATCCCACCGGAGCTCGGTTCCTGCGAGAAGCTCCAGCTTCTGGACCTCGGCGGGAACGCGTTCACCGGTGGCATCCCGCCGGAGCTCGGGATGCTACCGTCATTGGAGATCTCACTTAACCTCAGCAGCAACAGGCTTTCAGGGGAGATACCGTCGCAGTTCGCCGGCCTTGACAAGCTCGGCAGCCTCGACCTGTCGCACAACGAGCTCTCGGGGAGCCTTGAGCCGCTCGCGGCGCTGCAGAACCTCGTCACGCTCAACATCTCCTACAATGCCTTCTCTGGCGAGCTCCCGAACACTCCGTTCTTCCAGAAGCTGCCCCTCAGCGACCTAGCCGGCAACCGCCATCTCGTCGTCGGCGACGGCTCCGACGAGTCCTCCCGGCGTGGCGCCATCTCGTCCTCGTCATTGAAGATAGCCATGTCCGTCCTCGCCGTGGTCAGCACGCTGCTCCTGGTGGCCGCCACCTATATGCTTGCCCGCACGCACCGCCGCGGCGGTGGCCGCATCATCCACGGCGAGGGCTCGTGGGAGGTGACGCTGTACCAGAAGCTGGACATCACCATGGACGACGTGCTCCGGGGCTGACGTCCGCGAACATGATCGGCACCGGCAGCTCGGGGGCCGTGTACAAGGTGGACACCCCAACGGGTACACCCTCGCCGTGAAGAAGATGTGGTCGTCGGACGAGGCGACGTCGGCGGCGTTCCGCAGCGAGATCGCGGCGCTGGGCTCCATCCGCCACCGCAACATCGTGCGGCTCCTCGGGTGGGCCGCGAACGGCGGCACCAGGCTGCTCTTCTACAGCTACCTCCCCAACGGCAGCCTGAGCGGCCTCCTGCACGGCGGGCACGCGGCCAAGGGCTCGCCCGCGGACGAGTGGGGCGCGCGCTACGAGATCGCGCTCGGCGTCGCCCACGCCGTGGCGTACCTGCACCACGACTGCGTGCCGGCCATCCTGCACGGCGACGTCAAGTCCATGAACGTGCTGCTCGGCCCGGCCTACGAGCCGTACCTCGCCGACTTCGGCCTCGCCCGCGTCCTGGCCGCCGCGAGCTCCAAGCTCGACACCGGCAAGCAGCCCCGCATCGCCGGCTCGTACGGCTACATGGCACCAGGTCGAGATTTCGCAGGAGCTTTCAGGATTCCACGAAACATTTTCGTTCAATTTTTTCTGACAATTTTTTTGTTTTGGTAAATGAGCAGAGTACGCGTCGATGCAGCGGATCAACGAGAAGAGCGACGTGTACAGTTTCGGCGTGGTGTTGCTGGAGATCCTGACGGGGCGTCACCCGCTGGACCCGGCGGTGGCGGGCGGCGCGCACCTGGTGCAGTGGGTGCGCGAGCACGTGCAGGCGAAGCGCGACGCGGCGGAGCTCCTGGACGCGCGGCTGCGGGCCAGAGCGGCCGAGGCGGACGTGCACGAGATGCGGCAGGTGCTGTCCGTGGCGGCGCTCTGCGTGTCGCGCCGCGCGGACGACCGGCCCGCGATGAAGGACGTGGTGGCGCTGCTCAAGGAGATCCGGCGCCCCGCGGCGGCGGACGACGCGAAGCGGCCGTCGTGCACGGGCGCCGCCGCCGCCGCCACGCCCGCGCCGGCGTCGCCGGTGGTGAACGCGCACTCGAGGGGCCAGTCGTCCAGCTGCTCCTTCGCCGTCTCGGAGTACTCTGCCTGACGGGATGCAAATTTTTGCAAGTGTAGTGAGCCTAGTAAACTACTAGCATCTTTTTAGCAAAAGCCGTAAACAGTTGTTGATTAGCCAAGAATGTAATGTACTACTTGTAATGTTGTACTTAGGTGTAATCTGCCCTTGTACATTAACCTGCAAGAATGTCGATGCACTTTAGTATCAGCTTTTTGGCCCCCTCTGCCAAATCTCAATCATCCGTTGATATGATTATCAATAAATATGATCAAGCAGCAGCACATCTCAGCACTCTCTGAAATACTTGAATGCACTCTCTGCAGGACAAAAGAAAGGATTGGTACGAGTGATCGCAGAGTTTTCAACGTGGTGAAGTACACGCCTCCCGGCACAGAGAGATGCAATCATAGAAACGTTTGTGAAGTGATGTCTTGTAAGTATCCTGGCCGTTGAAACTTGAAACCAGTTTAAATATTTTTTTTGATGTGACGTTTTTTCTTTTGTTTTTATCCAAAAATAGCAGAGATTTGTGGTGCCTCCACTTACCCGTCACTCGTGCACTGTAGCGACCTCGAGCACTTGAAATTCTTCTCTTGCCTTCGACATCTCCTCGCCTCTGCCTTGCCAGTGTTGCCACCCCAAGAGCAACAAAATCTGTCCGAGTCGTTCTCAAGCCATCTAATGTTAATCATCGCCAATAACCTCTGTCTTTATCGCCCTTCTTCATGTCAGAATATATCCAGCAGTCCATCCATCTATCTCTTATCTTGTGAATTTCTATTTTTTTTATCACCAACATCTTCATTATCTCCTTTTAAATAACGAGTTGCAGCAAAATGCAACTGATGCAGTGACGTTCTATACTTGTACCTTATCCATGTCGGTGTACTGTTCCACAATTAAGGCACTCGTTGTCTGGGCTCATCAAAGGCTGATGTCGTGGGCGGCCCACCTGCCAATGATTGGGCTCTCGCACTCATCAGGAATTCGGACCGGTGTGAGTTACTGTCCAGGTGCCATCCTTTTGGAATGATTCCCTCACCTGATGATTGCCTTGATTATCCGCTGCGGTTGGCACGTCCGTCTCGTGCCGACGGGACGGGGTCGTCTCGCCAGCAATGTGTCCCATGTCCTCGCTGGCGCGCTTCATGCTGTCTGTCTGCAGTGCCGTCCCTTGCCACTGTCGCCGGGCTTGGCTTGCCGATCTTGGTTGCAGGCGTGCAGCGAGCGAGCACGTCAATCTCCGGCCGCTTCCACGTGAAATGGGCCGGGCCGGAATGTGGAGTGCTCTACTAGTCTCCTCTGTCTTACGGCCCACGAAGTAGTCTTCGCTATGTTGTTGACCACCGTGCAGGGTACACAAGTTGCTAGTCCCATGCAGCCCCTGCATATCGAACAACAAAAGTTGAGCAAAGTTGCAAACACATTAACCTTCTGGACTCAGGACAATTTTCTGGCACGCATGAAAGATTTGTAGCAAAAACAAGCGAACCAGGGAGACGATACACACATATGTGAGAGCTAAGCATCAAGGGATTAGGATTAGGGCTCTCGCGCGTTCCTTCAGGTCCTCTAGCTGATTAGAAGACAGTGAACTACTCAAACTACTTCATCTGATCTGATCAACTGCATATCTTATCCGTGAGCTCCGTGCTCGGGCCCCCGTCGCGCCTCTGGGTCACCGTCGACCCGCCGCGTTTCCGGGTCCTCGCCGGAGGTTGGGGCGGGAGTCCCGCCCCACGGCGTCACCAAGCTCCGTGCTCGGGCGCGCCTTGCGTCCTCGGCAGGAGCGTGGTTTTGCGGCTTGAGGCGACCGGCCGGCCTCCAATTCACGCGTCTCCAATTCATACGTCTGGTGGGTAAGGGATTCTCTCTTGCAGGTCACAGATGTAGAGGACATAAGCAGAACGACGAAGGCAAGCTGCTGGTCTGGACGCACGGGGACTGCTCGACGATTTGCGCCTACAGAACCCAAGTGTAATTGGTGGTGCGGCGTCGCCCGGCGGTGGCCGGGGAAGTGTGCCTCGTGCGTACGGGGTGTGCCTAGTTTCGCATATCCAGAGAGCCTGGATACGAGGTACGCTTGTCTATATCACAAGATTATAGTCTAAATAGCTGTTCCAGTTTCTTGGGGCCTCTTTACAAAGACCAGCAGCTAAGTCTGTTGGTTCCTGTAAGGCAATGGTTGAGCAAAATCCGTCAGAAGATTGTCTTGGCGGGCCTAAGAGCTTGCAGAGGCGCCATTCAGCGCCGTACCTTTCTCTGGCAGCTGAATTGCAAGGTGGTGTTGATAGCTCTTGGAGGGGATCTAAATTTTGGGCCCTAAGTGGCGATAGTGACGAGGAGTCTGTTGATAGCAGTGCAGTTAAGGTTCCTGGGGGTAACTTGGATGACCATGCTATTTCCGATAAAGAGTTTATCAGAGATGCAACTAGATCGGGATTTTCGATTGATGAAGTGCTTAGAGCGGAGTCTTTGCTATCGGAAAATTTCCATTCACCAAAGTTTTCTTCGGTGGACAGAGGAGCTGGGCAGACTTGCCACCCCCGACCACTGGCATCAAGAATCACTGAAGCTGTGGCTGACCTGCGTATGCAGAGGTCCATGCGGCCGTGGAAGGGGCCGCTACCTAAACCACGAGCACCAGTCATATGTCAGCTGGGGGATTTTTTAGTTGAAGATCGGAGGGCCTCCACGCCGCAAGTAGTGGCAAAATCTTTGAATGATCTAAGCATAATGCGAGTTCAAAGCTTGGCCTGTGGTACAGAGGAGGAAGGAAAAGGGCAGATGCGTTTGGGCCCCGTAATGGACCGGTCTTTGGGCCGTCCTGTAGCATGCGGGCAGCAGGGGACAGTCTTTTTTTTTTTTTTCCACAACGGTAAACACCGAATTTCATTACTCAGAGCAACGAAATTACAAAAGTTCGATTTTCTACGTGCCAACCAACCAGGACTTTTTTAAACCACCCACACCTGTGACCACCCAGGAGACCCAAGTGTGGGCAAAGGAACAAAACGCTAAACCTGCTGAGCAGGCCTAACCGGAAAGTGCTGAGCATAGAGGTAAATGTTTGCACTTGGGCAAACCAACAGACAGACTAACACATAGAAAGAAAACCAAGGCTAAGACATGTGCCTCAACAGCTTGCAGTCACTACTCTATGTCTGATAGAATTTCAACACCACCAACTCGACACCAGGATGCTTCCTTCTTGCGCTTCAGCTGTTGGACGGGACGAGTTGGAGATCACCACTTGAGATCTGAGTATCCTGTCCATGGAAGAACAGTGCAGCGCCTTTCACCACTTCAGCAGCTTTAACCATCTGTTCTTGCATGTCCTCCTTCAACAGACCTGACCAATATATCAAGAAAGAACAGATTAAGCAAACAATCTCAGTTGGAGATTTTATACATTTCTTCTCGAAGCAAATGTCATTTCTCATTCTCCACACACTCCAGCAAAAGCAGCCAATCCCACCATATGCAAACTGGGGCATTGAGGGATGGAACTATGAATCCACTGCCAATATTGGCTAAAATTTCCTGGTCTGCAATCAGAACCAAGGGCATAAGCTAAAAGACTCCATACATACTTTGTAGAGGGACAATCAAAGAATAAATGTAAGCTAGTTTCCTTCTCAGGACAAAAAGCACATTTTTCATTGCCTTGCCAATTCTTTTTAACCAGCACCTCTTTTGTCAGAATGGCATCCTGGAAAAGTAACCACATGAACACTTTAATTTTAGAGGAATCTTGGCTTTCCACAATTTTTTTCATGTTTATGTTATGACCATCCTTACAGAGATGCCTGTATGTTGACTTGACTGAAAAACACCCAGCCTTTTCCCAATCCCATTTAGGTTTGTCCTTACTAGAGCTAGGACTGAACCAAAAACCATATGCTGCAATTGCCTCAGCTGATCTTGCAGATCTTCATACAACCATCTTCTAAATGTTAATTTCCAATTTTTTCTTCTTTATCTCTTGTACAGACAGATTCTGCTCCAGGTTGATCTCATAGAGCCTAGGAAACTTGTCTGCTAATGAGGCCTCACCACACCATCTATCTAGCCAAAAGCTAGTATTTCTTCCATCACCCACTATCATTGATCTGCCCTTCAAATAGATATCTTTGACTTTTAACAAATCATTCCACCCAGGGGAATTATTTGGGTTCTTGGACAGGAAGCAAATGTTGTTCTTCTTAAGATATTTTTTCTCGACAATATCTTGCCAAATCCCATTACCATTTTCAATTTTCCACCACCACTTACATAGGAGGCTGATATTCATTTTTCTCAAGTCTTTTACTCCCAAACCCCCCTTTATTTTTGGGTCTGGTAATCTTACACCACTTAACAAGGTGGTATTTTTTTTTAACCTTTCCTCCTTGCCAAAAAAATCTCTTTCTAATAACATCCATTTTTTCCAAGATAGTAACAGGTAGCCAGTACATTGACATGGTATAAATTGGTATACTACTCAAACAAGAATTGATAAGAATCAATCTACCTCCAAAAGTAAGTGCACTGCCTTTCCAGCCATCCAGCCTTTTCATTAATCTCTCACATAATTGAATCCAATCCATCACGTGTAACTTGGAGCCTGCCACAGGGACCCCCAAGTATTTTATAGGCCAACACCCTATGGCACAATTGAACAAGTTAGAGAAAGAAATACTTTTATCAGTATCCTGACTGATCATTACTATCTCACTTTTAGAGAAATTTATTTTCAGACCAGACATTTCTTCATATAAGTATAACAAAAGTTTCATATTAGCAGCTTGTTTAGCATCATCTTGCAAACACAAAATCGTGTCATCGGCGTATTGGAGGATAGCCACTCCATTTTCCACATATTCAGGCACCAGCCCCCTAATTAATCCATTTTTTTGGGCTAAATTGACCATCTTAGCCAGGGCATCAGCAGCAATATTGAACAAAAAAGGGGAGAGGGGATCACCCCCTCCTCTCACTCCCCTCCCGGACTTAAAATACCCTCCAAATATATCATTGACCTTCACACTAACAAAGGCTGAGGTCATCACAATTTTGATCCATTCACACCATCTCTCACCAAAACCTCTTTGTTTTAAGCACTCAAAGAGGAAATTCCAATTCAGCTTGTCGTAAGCTTTTTCAAAATCTAATTTTAGAATAACCCCATCCTTCTTCTTGATTTTAGTATCATGTAGAATTTCATGTAAAGTCATGATTCCATCCATGATATTCCCTGTCTTTGAGGAAACCTCGACCGCTCCTCGTTTATAATTCTCCCCATGATTTTGTCAAGTCTAATCATAAGGGCCTTAGTGAAAACTTATACACCACATTCAACGCACAAATAGGTCTCAGATCGCTAGCGGGGACAGTCTTAGCCGGGCGGATTAATCGCTGCCAAGACGCTGGCCGTATTCGACGACAAAGGGCTTAATTGCCTTGCTTTACTACCGGGAGTGCCGAGGCGTTTGGCGGCAAGAAGGGAGGACCACGCGCTTACCGCCGTGTTCCGAGATCCTTTCCGCCTCCCCCTCGTAAAACCTTGTACACGAAGAAGGCACTTACCTATCCCTCACGGAAGCCCACGCTGAGGCGGTAGTTTCGGGCGAAAGTCCGAAAGAGAAGCCGGCCGAAAAGGATGGCGGGCGACTTCTATGGTCGTGGAAGGGAGGGGAGATTCAGCACCGCTGGGGCCTACGGTCCTTACCGCCGCGACAGAGGTCCGGCTGGCTCAGATAGAGGTTGGAGCGGTGGGGAGAGCTGGGCACGGCGTGGTGGTGCCCCCCATGAGGTGCGTAGGGGTGTTGTTTCCGCAGGTTTGGGAGTCCGGGAAGGGGCCGCAGGGCCGTATCCTCCACCGTCTGGAGCAGGGGCGTGGTGAGTGGGTGTGGAAGGAAGACCGAAGGCAATCACAGGGCCAGGTTAAGGGCGCTAGTGGTGGTGTGCCTGCTGAAGCCACGGATTTGGTTCTAGAGTCTGTCGGAGAGATGGAGATGGATGTTGATGAAGGCGGGAACAGGGCAGATGGTGAAGCGAACAAGTCAGGTGGGCGCTGTTCCAGGTGTTCTAAGAAGGGTCACTTGGCGGCAGCATGCAAGGCAGATGTGTATTGTGTCATTTGTGATTCCCATGATCATGTGAACCACAAATGCCCTCTTCTGAAGGTACCGAGACCTGTGGCTCATGCTGAGTAGAGGGGCTGGGATTTTATCATATTCCTCACCCTCCGCTACCCAGGTTGAAGAAGGAATCGAAGATGGCTAGGATTTCGGTGATCGGCGGTTCTTTATCTGTTGATCAGCTTGGCATGCAGCTGAAAAGAGTTGTGCCAGTTAAATGGAGTTGGGAAATAAAAGAGCAGGGGGAAGGTAGTTTTCTGACTCAGTTTCCCTCCAAGGCAGAGTTACAAAGATCTATTGCTTATGGTGGCGCGGATGCAAAGGGTGAGGGAGTGCCGAAGGGCATCAGGCTGCAGTTTGAAGAATGGCAGGAGGAGGAGGAAGGATTTTTGCTGCCAAAGGTATGGGTGAGAGTGACTTGCATCAGAGAGCCACTCCGAGAATTTCTCATTTTATGGGCTGTGGGATCTCTTCTTGGCTCTACGCAAATGGTTGATATGGAGACCACTAGGAAAAATAAATTTGGTCGTATATTGGTCGCTGTGCTTGATCCGAAGCGCATCCCGAGGAGTCTGGACATAGTGATAGGTGATCATTTCTTTATCTTGAATTTTGAAGTGGAGAAAAGGGGTTTTGACGAGAATGGGGAAGAGGCTGACATCGATTGGAATGGGGGGAGGAGAAGAGGGCAAGGGAGAGGGAAGCTCAGAACGAGGGTGATTTAGGTGCTGATCGTTCAGCTGAAGGGCTGGACAAGAATTCTAAAGGGGATGATGGTGGTGCTGGTGGGAATGGAAAAAAGTTTGATTCTCGTTCAGCGAATGGTGAACAAGTCAAAATGGGTCACGTTCTCAGTGATGAACAGTATGAGGACTTTCTTAAATGGAAAGCAAGTCAAATAATGGATACGGTGGTGGAGGACGTCTTAGATGACTTGGCAACTAAAAAGTGGCTTTGGAGACGGAGGAATTAGGAGAGGAGGAGCCTAACTCTATGGCTTTGTGCACTGAATTATCGGCTGATACAGAAGCTGGGAATGAGGTTTTGGTGTGCAAGAAAAATAATGTGTCTGATCAAGTGAATATTTTGGCTGAAAAAGAGGCAGTAGAGGAGGGACAGGGAGGCAGTGCGCTGGGTAGCCAGGCTGGGACTGCGGCTGCTTTGTGTGCGGGGCGGCTCTGATTCCGGAGGTTCTGCGAACTCTCCCGATCAGGGGCGAGTCCGAGGCTTGCTGGTGCAGCGGCTGAACACACCTTGGAGAAAGCGGAGCGGCTTGTGCAGTCAAGGAATCTGGAGTGCAATGGAGGTAACAATCTGAATAATTCTTTTCATTCCTGTTTCCCTGTCGAATGCTGTAGTAAATTTGCGGGCTTTAGGATTAGATGTAGATAGTAAGGTCAAAAGTTCTTTTGAGATAACTGTTCAGACCTTAGTAGAGAAGGACCTTGGTAGTCATAACCCCAATTCTGCTTGGGGGATTGGGGAGGTGGATTGCTCAGATAGGGAATCAGTGGATTCTGAGAGTTTTGAGAAAAAGGCGCTAGAATTCCTATGTGGGGATCTCATGGAGGAAATTTTTGATGAGGACAGCTATCACCTAAGTAGTGATGCTAGAACTGTCCGAAGGAAATCGGACGCTAAGACGTCAAGGAAAAGGGCTTCGAGAAAATTGAAAGTCAAGATAAATAAGATGAATGCGAAATGAGGGGTATATTCTGGAATAGCAGAGGTCTTTGGGACTTGGCTAAAACTAGACTTTTTGAATAGGGCTGCAAGAGAGCAAGGACTAGATTTCATTGCACTCTTGGTGACTGGTAAAAAGGACTTTTCTCAGGCAAAGTTAGACAGATTGTGTGGAGGGAAGAACTTCATTTGGCACTGGACTGAACCTCATGGTAGGTCAGGAGGTATGCTGTTAGGTGTGAACCTAGATGTATGTGACGTGGGAAGCATAGAGGAGGGTGATTTCTTTATTAAGTTTCACCTTAGGAATAGAGCGGATGACTTCCATTGGTGTCTGGTGGCGGTGTACGGTGCAGCACAGCCGGAGTTTAAACAAAAATTTTTAACTGAATTGGTACAGGCATGTACGAAGGTCTCACTCCCTTTACTGGTTGGTGGTGACTTCAATATAATTAGAAACTCAAGTGAGAAGAATAATGAAAATTACGATGATCGTTGGCCCTTTTTGTTTAATGCCATCATAGATGGTTTAGACTTAAGGGAAATAGAAATGTCAGGAAGGAAGTTTACTTGGGCTAATGCCAAAAGGTGCCGACCTACGAGAAGCTTGACAGGGTACTGGCCAGTACTGAGTGGGAGCAGAAATTTCCCCTTGTCACTGTTGATGCATTGAGTAGGGAGATCTCTGACCACACCCCTTTGCTTCTTAGCACTGGTGACAGATTGCAAAAAGTCAGACAACCATTCAAATTTGAACTGAGTTGGTTTCTCCATAAAGACTTTCTTGAAACTATTGAGAGGGTCTGGAAAAGTGTAGATTATGGATCTACACCAATTCTTAAATGGCAGAATAAAATTAGAAAATTAAGGCAATTTTTGAGAGGCTGGGCAAGAAACGTGAATGGGAGTCTCAAGAAGGAGAAAGAGAAACTCTTTCGGATAGCTGAAGAATTAGATAAAAAGGCAGAATCTCATATTTTGAGTCAACAGGAGATAGACATGCTGCAAAGTGTGAAAGAAAGAATTACACAATTGCTACGGGAGGAAGAAATCAAATGGTTTCAAAGGGCAAAAACTAAGAATCTCCTTGAAGGAGATAACAACACTAAAAATATTTCCACATGGTGGCTAATGGAAAGAGAAGGAAAACGAGGATCTTTCAGTTAGAACAAGAAGGAAGAGTGATTGAAGGTCAAGAAAACTTAAAAGTTTTCATAACAAAAGTATTATAAAAACCTGTTTGGGTCAGCACAGGGAAATTCTTTCTCACTTTCGATGAAACACGAACATATGACATCCCTCAGGTTAATGAAGAAGAAAATAAAATTCTTGTTGAAGCATTTACAGAAAAGGAAGTAAGAGAGGCCATTTTCCAAATGAAACATAATAAGGCACCAGGCCCTGATGGTTTCCCCAAAAAATTTTATCGTTTTTACGGACTCTTATTAAATATGACCTAATGGCCATGTTTCGAGAGTTTCATGCCGGCAGCCTGCCTATATTCGGACTTAATTTTGGAACAATTTCTTTGATTCCAAAGCAAAAGGAAGTCAAGCAAATTCAACAGTATAGACCTATTTGTATGCTCAATGTGAGCTTCAAGATCTTTACTAAGGTCTTGGCTAATAGGCTTACTAGTTTGGCTGATAAAGTGGTGAGAAAAATCACAAACCTAGCGTTTATGCCGGTAGGAACATTTTGGAAGGTGTAGTCGTGCTGCACGAAACAATTCATGAGCTACACACTAAAAAGAAGAATGGGGTGATCTTAAAGCTAGACTTTGAGAAGGCTTATGATCAAGTTAACTGGGCGTTCCTACAAATGAGACACTTTCGAATGAAGGGTTTCTCACCTATTTGGTGTAAATGGATTGAATCGGTCGTAAGCCAAGGAAGTGTGGGAGTGAGTGTAAATGACGAGATATGTCAAAGCTTCCAGACCAGAAAGGACTTAGGCAAGGAGATCCACTCTCACCTATTCTCTTTAACTTGGTTGCGGATATGTTTGCCGTGCTTGTTTCACGAGCGAAGCCTTAAAAATTAACGACCGCTTTAGAGGCTTGGTGGATGATGGTTTGTCTATTTTGCAATATGCGACGATACCATTTTGTTTATGGAAGATGATTTGGAGGGGGCAAGAAATCTAAAGCTAGTTTTAGTGGCCTTTGAAAAACTGTCGGGATTGAAGATCAATTTTCATAAAAGCGAGTTATTCTGTTTTGGAGGCGCTAAGAGTAGAAGCAAGGAATACACCGAGTTGTTCGGGTGTGTTGAAGGGAGTTTCCCCTTCGGTACCTTGGAATACCAATGCACTACCGGAAACTTTCGAACAAGCATTGGAGTTCTATTGAGGAACGCTTCCAAAAGAAACTTAGTAGTTGGAAAGGGAAGCTTCTCTCTTCGGGGGCAGATTGGTACTGATAAATTCGGTCCTTTCAAGTTTACCCATGTTCATGATGTCTTTCTTCGCCATTCCTAAAGGGGTACGGAAAAGACCGGATTATTATCGATCTAGGTTTTTTTCGGCAGTCACGACGAACATAAGAAGAAGTATAGGTTAGCAAAATGGAATATGCTTTGTGAACCAAGGTGCATGGGTGGATTGGGGATATTAGATTTAGAAACTCAGAACAAGTGCTTACTTAGTAAGTGGCTGTTCAAACTTTTCAATGAAGACGGTTTATGGCAAGAGGTTTTAAAGAGGAAATATGTCAAGGACAAGTGTTTGTCTCATTTTAAGAAGGCGCCCCGAGATTCGCATTTTTGGTCGGGATTGATGGAGGTGAAAGAGACGTTTTTACCTTTTGGGAGATTCAAGGTTAATAGTGGTAACCAGACAAGGTTTTGGGAGGATTTGTGGATTGGGCAACAACCGCTAATGTTGAAGTTCTCAAACCTGTATAGAATAGTAAGGAAGAAGGGGGTATCTGTAGCTAGTGTGCTAAGTACGACCCCGCTGAATATATCTTTCAGGCGGGGTTTAATAAGAGATACTTTAAAGGATTGGTTCAACCTTGTGGCCTTAGTGGTACATGTGAGACTAAGTACTGAAAAAGACAAATTTGTTTGGCAAATAAAGAAAGATGGTATTTTTACAACACAATCTTTGTATAGAGAGATAAAGAAAAAGACAAGATTGGGGGAGGGAACTTTTCTGGAAGACTGAGCTACCCTTGAAAATTAAGATTTTTCTTTGGTACTTAAAGAGAGGAGTAATCCTTACTAAAGACAACTTATTAAAAAGAAAATGGAAAGGAGACTCTAGATGTAATCTGTGTGGCATGGACGAGAACATCCAGCATCTTTTCTTTGATTGCCGTGTGGGCATCTTTTCTTTGATTGCCGTGTGGCAAGATTTGTTTGGAATGCTGTTTTTGTCACTTTTAATATTCAACCACCAAAAAGTATCTCTCACATGTTTGGTTCCTGGTTAAGAGGTTTTACACTTAGACTTAGAAATCAAATTTTAGTGGGGATGGCGGCATTTTGCTGGGTTTTATGGTTGAATAGAAATGATGCGGTGTTTCAAAGGGTAGTAGCTAACTCTTCTTTGTAGGTAATCTTCAGGGGGACGTACTGGATCAGACAATGGTCGCAGTTGTCGCAGTTGTCTAAAGAGGAAGAGAGAAGCACGTTGAAGGAAGGCTGCAGACATTTGGAAGGAGTGGTGCTGCAGTTTTTTGGCTCTTATGTTTGGAAGAACCTGAAGAGGATTGGTGCTTAATCTTCTTGTGTTCTGTGGCCTGATTATTACTCTGTTGGCTGCTCCCTGGGTCAGGAACAAAAGGTTCTATGCTCGCTTGATGGTACTCTAATTTCGGTCTTTGTTTGGCTGCCCTCCTGCGTGAGGCTTATTTGATATCCTTTTTGTCTGCTTAGCGGAACTTTGGGCTACGTTCCCTGCTTGTACTCACCTAGCTGTAAGCACCCATGCGTGGTTGTGAAAGCTGGAATTTTATTCCTTTATCTAAAAATAAATAAAGCACGAATGTATCACACATACAAAAGTGGGTAAGGTCTACTGAGGAGTGTGGCCTTTGCCACTTTTACTTCAGCTAGCTTCGTGGCGCTGGAAACACCTAAAAAACGACACCGCCTTGAGTGCAGTCAGTTTGAGCCTCTTGGCCCCAACACGGCTCTACTGCAGTTGTATGGCCTCACCAAGAGCTGCCCGATGTCCAAGAAAACTGGCTCCAAGAATGACACCAAGGAGCATTGCCGATCGGCTGGGGGATGCAACCTAGTGCAGGAAAGTAAATCAGTGATTAGTTCAGGATATTGCAAATTGACTAAATGAAGGCTAAGGTGTTAATGTCTCTAGCTCATGGGGGTTAACCAATCCATGCACGCACCTGCTTCTGCTGGACGAGGACGATACCACCATGGAACAGCTTCATGGACAAAGTACTCTGAGAATACAGGCACGCTAGGCATGTGAAATGGAACATAAGGCTGGGGCATTTCTGGAACGTATAGCGGTAGAGCTGGATTAAAAGGTCCTAAACTGATTGGATGATCGCTGAAATGGGCATTCCGACTGTTCCTACTGTATGCCGCCGGACCAAGATTGCGCAACCTTTTCGTATTCTTAATGTCTCCGATCTTGAACTTGAAAGTGCTGCATTTGCCTAGCAGAAAAGGTTGATCACACTGCAGCCCGTCCCCCCTTTTGTTGCTGTAGCCAGGATAATCATGGATGCGAAAGTCAACTTGCTCAACCAGAAAGAGAGCGAACTCTGAGGCAAGCTCTTCAAGATTCCATTTTCTATACGGGTTCTTCGTCTTGTGACTGACATGAACTTCCCCATCAGGTCGGAGCAGGAGACTTGCACTGCGGAAGAAGATACGAACAGAATGACTGTTACAGCAGAGAAAATGCTCTGGAAGGCCAGGTCGCCTTTTAAGTTAAACCATAGAGCTATTTAGACAAAAAAAAAAAAATTGATGAGAAACGAAATACAAGTTAAACAAGCAGCAGCACTACTCCAGGCCCTACTAGATAGAAACAAAGACTTTTTATTGTCAAAGGGTAGTGAAAATTAAACTGCGTTTATGAATTAGTATAGTTTCTGAAGACCTTTTCATGTGGGGCCTGGAGTACCTCTTAAACATTATTTAGCAAAGACTAAGAGAAATCCATTTCTAAAGACCTGCTTGGTATATATAGATAGCCGATAAGGGCAATGTTTGAACATATAGATAGGCCAATGTTTGAGGGCAATGTCTGAATATATAGATAGGCCATACTACCCAAAACATCTTAAAATGCATTTCTGAATAAGTATAGTTTCTGAAAATTAAACGGCCTTTTCACTTGACAGAAAATTAAACAATTTGTACGCCAAAGTGAAATCCATTTCTGAGGGCATGCTTGGTATTTTTTTTACAAAAAGCCTAAGACTAAGAGATGCAGAAATGAGCTCCAATAAGTATAGTATTTGTATATTAGTTGTTTTGGGTAGTATGGCCTATCTATCAATCAATCAACAAGGTAAAAGGAATTTTCTGTTTATCTGCCTGAAGCGCTATTATCTTAGGATACAATTGAATACTACATACAGCAAACATAACTACACAAAGTGTACATACTTGATCATATGTGGTTGGTCCGCTTTCCCTTTGAACCCAGCATGGGGGAGGTTGAAAATAACCCTGTCAAACCGCCTCATCTTGAGATCAGTGTGTAGCTTCATCGTTTTTGCAGACTCCATGCAAAGTCACAGCCCCCATTTTCTTCAGTTCTGCCAAATTGGATTCTGCACCGCTGTATTTCTTCTTCAGGGTGTCTGTACAATATCATGTGAAAATAAGTGGTAATTAAATAAATATAAAAAATCATCCCATCGAAATAATGGCATTATTCATATTGTGCTAACTGATTCTGGCCAGCAATAAGAGCGTTAAGATCTGAAATTTCCTTGGGCAACTTTTTAATCATAGCAAGTGGGAATAGATCTTTCTATTCCTGAGTCATAAGAGCTCTATCCAACTTGAAGTGTTGGGTTCTCTTGATTGTTTGTCTAGGTGAACTTTCCACCTAACATGATAAGTTATCTGAGTTCATTGTGTTTATAAGAGCATTGAACATGTTAGTATGTGGATGCACTCCACTTTTTAATTTTTTTTTCATTGGCATATCTTATAGTATTAAAATCTCCACCCACTAACAAAGGCTCTTGGTTTGTGGAACAAAATTGTGCCAACTCCACCAGAAAGTCAGATTTCTGCTCCTCATGGGCAGAGCCATAGACAATTATAAGATTCCATTTAGCTTTAAGATTTTTTTTTTTTTGTCCCACAGGTCAAGTTGAATCATGAAATCTCCCTGCTTAAAAGCCCCAACATCATATAAATCTCTTTAATTCCCACCAAAAATACCCCCAGATCTACCTTTGGAGGGCTTTCACATCCATAGGTAATTATGTTTATAATCAATATTTCTTAAAATGCTATCATCATAATCCTCAACCATGGTTTCTTGGATCCCAATAAAATGCAAATCATATTGCAGCATAAGACTTTTTAAGTAAGTAGAGACCCCACTTTTTCTTAGGCCTCTACAATTCCATATAAGACCTTGCATTAATAAACTTTATTTCTTAGGTTTTTTATGGCATCGGGGTTAGGCTTCCTACCCTTTTTTTTTTTTTCTCGGTCAGGACTTTCCTGTTCTAGATTTTTTTTCTTACCTATGAAAGGAGAAAATTTGACAACTTGTTTTCTCTCTTTTTTTTCTTCTTGGATAGAACCAACACATATTCCTCTGTGTCGAAAAATTCTTCTCTACCTAATTCAATATTAGGAGGGAATTTTCCTTATCCATGATTGTTTCTATCTGATTGCTATTATCTTTAGTTTTTTTTGCTTAATAAAGATTTCATGCCTAGCACACTCAAGTTCTTTAAGCAAAATAAAAGTGCCCATCTTGTCACATCCCATATCTACTCCCATACCAAAAAGTTAAATCATCAATTTCTTCAATTGGAAGGATAGAAAACATATTCTGGTTAGATACATTACCTTCAAGATTCCTCTTCTTGGATAGCTTCTCATTTTTCTCCATGGTGGTGAGGGAGGTATCCCTCATCAGTCACTTCTTCTGACTTGAGCCTCCACAGAGGGCTCATCATTCATCTTTTTCTTGGCCTCATGGATGCCTTCATCAAGCTTGGAGCCCCTGCTAGTGTCATAGGTCTTGGGATCATTCTTGCTTTCATCTTCCTCCACTGGATCAACATAGTTGTGCTTACCATTTGAATCATCTGCATTAACCATCTCATTCTTAAGTCAAGCACATCTTTATCAGGTGACCCATCATTTTGTTGAAATATTAGGAAAATTTTAGATTAATTCCATAATATAAATCATGATGAACAGATCTACTAGATAAAGCATGTGAAGCATACTAGCAAAACACAAAAGCATATCACAGATTATAGCATGATTCAACATCATATAACATAGCATGATCAAAGCAACAAGTGTAAGCACAACTAGCACACCGAGATAGATTGAACAGATCTTGTGACATAGTCACAATCTAAACCCGTTAGGACTCTGTTGTTCAGTATTCGTTTAAGCGCAAGGCGAGGAGCCGGATTTCGACGGACCATTCACGCGCATGTCGTGTGCCCGGCGCCTTTCGTCACGTCATGCAAGGCGGCGAGCGCGCGTGTGAAGTTCCCTTTCTCCTTTTCACACTAGACTTGAGAAGATGAGAATCACTTCTATATTTAAGTTGGTTCACTCCACCTTCCTTTACACTTCATGAATGAGCTTTTAAGATTTAATAGAAATTTCAGGATTTTGTTATTGGGCCAAGCCCATTAACTATATAAATTCCAACATATTTAAGGTCACTTTATCATTGAGAAGATACTCAGTATCATTTTCCTGTTGGCTCTCCTGTGTGTTCAGTGTTCACTGTGTTATCACGAATGGATAAGGATGAATCGTATAAATCAAAATATTATGTTTATTTATGGGACCGAGTGGTACACATTGTGGCCTTCTTTTTGTTCAGGCCAGCCGTAAGCTCATGAGACAACTTTTGACCAAAACTACAGTAGAGCATGTCGTGGGCCTCATGGCCATCCATCATATACAGCCTTTTAATCGAGTCGGGTGTGTTTAGATCCCAAAGTTTGGTGCAAAATTTTGAAGGAATGTCACATCGAGCAAGATGTAAGACGTTTCGTTTGTTAGTGGTAAATATTATCCTATCATGACGTAACTATGCTTAAAAGAATCGCATCGCAATGTACATCTAAACTGTGTAATTAGTTTATTTTTTTTACCTACATTTAAATGCTTCGATAAATATCGCGGCATTTTGATGTGATAGGGAATCTTCTTTTTGTATAGTGGAATTTGGAGAGAAAGTTGGGGTGCTAAACACAGCGTAGTCAAGTCAACATGCCCCCTTCAAACAGTTCCCTATTCTTTAGACTACCGCGTAACACGTTCGCGTTTTTCGCTAATCTATTTGTCACTGGAGCGATTTTCCTCTCCTGTCACTCAGATTTCCTGGCCGTGGATCTCGTGCTAACAACGACGCCGTCACAGCTGTTCGAGGGCCTGCAGCATGCAGCTGTTCCTCCCGGGCCGCTACATGCAGTCAGACTGGCCTTGTTTAGGTTGTAAATATTTTTTTCAATTTAAACACTTATAGCACTTTTGTTTATATTGATAAATATTATCTAATTATGAACTACCTAGGTTTTAACAGATTTGTCTCGTAATTTATAAATAATTTATGTAGTTAATTATTTATTTTATCGTTCAAAAATTAATGTGACGTAGAGATACCGGAAAACTTAAGAATTTGGGGCTGCATGCCGAATTTTTTTCCCCGCCGCATGCAGCTGGCCGGGATCATGCGCGGCTTTCGAGACGGTGCATGATGCAGGTGTACACAATGCTGCTGCAGGTCGGTGCAGCCGTGCAGGTTCAGGGACTGGTCACATCAACCTGTGGTGGACAGTACACAGTACTACTACTCGTACACAGTGTACTACTCCCTCGGTTTTATTGTTTGTTAATGATTCGTCTTATTCAAATTTTTTATATAAATACTATTTATTTTGTTATTGTGTTGTTTAGTTCTCTAATTCTTTCTTTAAAATTTACTATTTACCTATCACATCTAATCTTTTGTCTCATACATGAAGTACTAAATGTAGGTACATAAAAAATAATTATATAGTTTTGATGTACACGGCGAGCATCTAATCTTTTGAGCTTAGTTAGGTTATGTTAGGACAATAATTATCACAAACAAAAGAAAAGTGCTATAATGTTCGATGTGACATTTTTTCTCAAACTCTATAGATCTAAACACAGGCGATCGAGAAAAGTATCAAAGTATGAACACAAGAAAAAAAAAATTAGAAAACAAGGGTAAAATCACAATGTACACAATAAAAGTAGGGGTATTTTTATAAGAAAAAAATTATCCTAAAAATGCTAAGTTAACACCGTTATCACCTAATAACAGTAAGGGTAAACTTAAGCTTCGTTTTTACAAAGCGAGAGTAAAATTGCAACATGACAAAAAATGAGAGTAGAATCACAATTGGCGTTTCCAACAAGGATAGAAACACAATAGCCCCTTAAATGTAATAAATACGCTTAAACTCTATTGTAGAGTCTACATTATAAGTGCCCTAAATGAGGTGATTAATGGCTACAGATACACTTGATTCTATCTTTTATGATGAGGAATCATTTAGGGCACTCACAATGCAGACTCTACCATAGAGTCTAAAACTATTTATTATCTTGGGTAACGTGTACCTGGAGTCCAAATAAGACTTGGAGTCTTGTTTTTTCTCCTTCTCCCTTTCATAAATATACTGTCAGATCAACGCCACATCAGCAAAGTGCAATAAATATGATGGTAATAAATAAGATTGGACTCTATGGTAGAGTCTGCATTGTGAGTGCCCTTATCCTCATAAAATCGAGTGATTTTATCCTTGGCTCACCCGGGTGACCTAGCTGTGTTTAGATCCACCACTTCTCTTCAAAATTTTCTACACTTCCATCACATCGAAGCATTAAATGCACCAAAAGATCAGACGGGACTTAGGTTAAAAAGCCGGCGGGATACCTAGCTGTGCTTGTCCCGTGTTGGTCGGTTAAGGACCGTCCGTTGTTTGGCTTATTAAGTTCGGGACTTTGCAGTACTTGCCACATACCCGATAAGCCTGAACTTCGGGGGTGTGCCAAATCGGGACGGCAACCACGCGACCGGGAGTGGAGAGATGGCGGGAGTACGTGTTACTCGTGGGTTAAAGTCCCGGATTGGAGGTGTCTTGTGTGCTCGGGTGGCGTAGGCCTCGTTCCCGTTTTGGACGAACTGAGTGAGGGTTGACATATGCAAGTTTAAGTTCTACATATGTCGTGTGGTAAGGAATCCCCGGCTGGGTTATAATCGATTCGAATCGTCGTTGCTCCTCGGTTATGGAGACCCGTTCTTCTAACCTTACATAGTAGTAATTGATGAAATATGGTTACTTATGGATATGAAGGGAAAAGATATGCGAAATAAGCATGAGATGTGTTGTTTAAGAAGTCTTTGATTTAGATCAGGTGCAAATCTAGCTATAAGAGATTTACCATAAAAGGATGCTAAAACTTGGTTAAGTAAGGATCCACTTATAGTAAGCCTTTCCAAGAAAACTCCCTTTTTCTAGCTCTACTTCCTTTAAGCCAAAGATACCCTTGGAGTCTTTTCTTTTTTGTCGGGTAAGTCTTGCGGAGTACATTGTGTACTTTCGGGGTTTGTTAACCCCCTTGCGGTGTGTTGACTCGTCTTTGTTTACCGAGGTTATGTCGGTGGGCTCGACATGATCTAGTTGTCTTCTAGTTCTTCTCTGCTTTCGCAAATAAGTTAAGTTTACTTAAAGTAACTTATTCATGTTTTATAAATTAATATTATTATTCTTCCGCACTCTGATTCATATTTTCATAACAAATGCTGTAATGTTGTAGTTACTCCCTTGTTGATCCTGGTATGAGTTGTAATCTGTAATTTAATCGGGGTTCTCTAGAACACCCGATAGAGCTTCGTAAGTTATCGGGTACACATGCACTGCCGTCAGAGGCCTTTGGGACAATGACAGGTGCGTGTGGGCCCTATAATTTAGGAGGTTCTGTTACAAATGGTTGCTTGGGTACGAAGCTTTTATGCAAAATGCTAAGCTAGCCCCACTTATATAAAGCCTTGCATTATCCTTGGTGTCGCTTTATTTCTGGTTTATGACGGATAAGTCTAGCTGAGTACATTCTCGTACTCAGGGTTTAGTCCCTCTTGTTGCATTCCCTCTTGTTGCAGATGATAGACTCTATAGTGGTTGCTGTCAATATTGTCTTCTTCCTGCGGGAGATGAAGACTAAGCCACCGGGCATGACTGTTCCGTATCTCTCGTCCCCTGCTTTTGTGAAGTGTGATCCTATACTGGCAATGTGAACCTAAGCTACCAACTTGTTTCAAAACTCTTTCTGCTTCCGCTATTTATGGACTTGGTCTGTAATAACTCCAGTACTCCGATGCTATGTATCCTTATGTGAACTTATGTTTATGTGGTGTACAAATGGTGCGGTTTCACTGAATCAGTACGATCTTGGTATTGTTGCGATGTTGGTTTGAAATCCTTCGTGATTTCGAGGAAGTGCTAGAGTTATATGATCTCAAGTTTTGAGTTGGTCATTCCGCTCGATTTTTGAACTTATGTTCTTATAATTCGGGCGTTCCGTCGCAGCCACCGCCCCCATCACGGCCACCCCGCGAGTCGCCACGCGCGTAGACGCCAGCGAGCCTCGGATCGCCCGCAACCTCGCGTGGCCACCGCCGCAGCCCTTCCTCACCTGCGTAGATCTGACCTCGCACGCCATACCGGGCCCTTCCTCACCTCCAATAATATGAGCTAGCATTAGCTTTTAACTGATAAATATAAAGGAGATAGATTATAATAAGCAGTTTTGAACATCGTGCTGTGACAGAGAAATGCATCGTAAAATGTACGAAACTATTTCTTTTCCATGCTAATCTCTCGCTTTTCATCAGTGATTAAAATTGATTTGGCCAGGTCGCTCTAATCTAGAATATTGGAAATTATTGGAAACGCCTTTACAATAAAAAAGAAGACCATAAGGACCTGGAGACTTTTGTCAGGGGCCGTACCTAGAATTTTGGAGACCACGAACAAAATTCATGATGAGGTCCTAAATTTAAAAAAAAATCAAAGCATGCTTTTACTTAATTATAAAGCTTCAAATTTATATGAGTTTCACACTACTAGGTATAAATCAAATCTTAATGCTAAAAAGAGTAAAAACTAGTATGCAAACAATTAGCACCATAGCGGCTACTCCCTCTGTCCTTAAATGTTTGTCTCTTAGAAAACCGTGTTTCCCTCACAAACACGCTTCCCGGCGACACACATAAAGGGACGGAGGGAGTAGTATAATAAGTAGACTTGGTGGTAGCTGTAAATTTGAAGGCCTGAACGGTCGCACACTTTGCACACCCTAATCGCCGGCCCTGCTTTTGTATGCCATGCGCTGGGGTCAAATAAAATTAGAACTTCATTTTGTTCATTTATTCTTTACCATGTTTTTGAGGTTCGTAGCGTTAGCTATTTTTTTAAAATAAACTGTGAACACTGAACTGAAGTGAAGAAGACGTCGGATTTTTTTCCCTATCTACAGACTACGGATAGGGATGCATCTATGCCAGCGACGCAAAAGTCGTCGTTTGCTGAATGCCTGAATTTCCTAGCATTTGCGCTTTTCCAGAGCCCAGACGCGGGCGGGCCATCGATGCCAGTGGGCGCAGACCTCAGGCGGACGCGAAGCCCCTTTCCGGCTACGCGTCGAATCGGTTCCTGACTTTGGCAACCCAACCGTTTCGACACTTGACAGTTGACATGAGTCCTCACTCCACACCAGCGGCACACCACTTCGCCTCCGTCGGCGGCGGCGACGGACACGACGGCACCAGCGCGCATGGCAGTGGCGGTGGCCGCGCCGGTGGTGATCGGGCTAGATGCAGAGGCGGGAAGCGTCGGGGACGGGGGCGATTCGCCATTGGAGGTGCCGCCGCCGGTCGAGGTCGACAGGAAGGGGGCACCACCGGTGGAGGGGATACCGGTGGCGGCCACCGCCGGAGGGGACGATAAGGAGAAGGATACGGAGAAGGACGTGAAGGGAGAGAAGGGGGTGAACCCGGTGAAGTGGCTGGGGCATTACTCCTCCGCGCAGAGCATACTGCTTATCGGCGACGGGGATTTCTCCTTCTCGCTGGCGCTGGCCAACGCGTTCGGCTCCGGCGCCAATCTCGTCCCCACATCCCTCGACACCTACGGTTCGTCTACTTCAATTGCTTCTTCCTCCTCTTGCGACAGCTAAACCGTCCTTCCCGCGACGCACTAATATATGGGTGAATGGTGAAGCATTGTTTGGTTTTGGCCCTTTTTGCCTTGGATACGGGTATATACGTAGCAATTGATGGATACATACAAGAAAACCGTAAACTAGTTCGCCGGTTTCAGAAAAATGTGGTACTTGTGCTAGTTAAAGAAGGATATGACGCACATGCTCCATTTAAGACTATGATTATGGTAAAATGGCTGACTCTATAGTTTGTTTGGTTTAGAGCACCTTGCAAGTTGCAACACACAGCATATCCACGTCACTATGTATTTTAGCAACTCCTTTGTGTCGAGGGTGATACAGGATAAATAATCGAGCAATTGCTTTAGGATACCAAATCGACGAAGTGATAGCATTAACATTCAGCAAAAGGGGAGAAAAGGGTCCACATCCTGCCATCTAATTAAAGCATTAATTATTTCTAGATACGTTGCTTTTTGTGTGTGCACATAGATACATGTCTAGATGCATAACAAAAATAATGTATCTAGAAATGCCAAAACGTCTTATAGTTTGGAACAGAGGAGTACTAGTAGTATTGTATTTTGTTCATTCTTATCTTGGTTTTGAGCACCACACACGTTAAGATCGTGCGTTTACCTCGTAATCTCGAAGGGCCACTATGTTTTTTGTTCTGTGTAATTTTTTTATCATTATTATGTACTTACTATTTTCTCTACAAAAAATCTTTTTCCAGAGGCTTTAAGGAACAAGTACAGCAAAGCAGAGTCAAATGTGGAAGAGCTGAAAAGATTGGGTGCCACAGTGTTCCATGGGGTTGATGCAAAAGAAATGAAGTTACACCCTGACTTGAAGAACAGAAGGTTTGATCAATTGTCTTTAATCTTCCTCATGCTGGCTTCACAGGAAAAGAGGACGACGTGCATATGATCAAGTATGTGCATAATCTCATTATGTCTTTTTTTTGGCGGTTAATGTTTAATTAAGGGTTTTGCTATGGTACACCCAAATAATTGTGGACCGTCGATCGATGAGCAATTATCAAATATTACCTCCGAAGAAGTAATATGATATATAAGGAAAATATCTTCCTATTATATTTAATAGGCATGCATGATCTAACTTTCCTAACATGATCTGAAGTTTTTAAAAACATGAACATGAAAAAACGTGCAAATTTATCCTATTTCACGGTACGCATACAATTTTATGTAAGTTTTATAACGTGACAAACTGGCTGGTGTAACATTGCTTTGTAACTAAAAATATAATATGTGACACAACATGATTTTGTAAAAACTTTTATTTGTTGGAACGTGATGAATGGATGGGAAATTCCCCGTTTCATTTTCAACATGAAAAAATAAAGCTTATTCATTTTATAGTGTTATTGTATTTTGTTACATTTTTTTGTTGTAACGTGACCATGCCCAATTAAAAAACATAAAATAGCGTGTCATGGAAATTAAAGTTGCTTTTACTCCGAAGTTATCTCTTGCCCGATGGCCTTCCATGAAATGTGTAGCCGTTGGTTGCAACCAAAAGGAAACAAATTGCATGTACACAAGCAAAGAGATTGGTTATTTATTTATTTATTTTATTAATTATTTTGTTTGTCCTAGTATTCAAGGGTCTGGATTTATTTGAAACCTTACCTCTTACTAGGTAAGAGGTGTACCGTAGCAAAGCCCCTTTAATTAAACCCTGGATTAGGACAGTTATTCTTGTTTTTCTAATGGATTGGTAGGATAGTTATTTTTTTGTCTTCAAATGGATTGGTTGCATCATTTTATTTGTCTTAAATGAGATTTGTAAAAACGTTATTGATTAAATATTCCAAGGCTACATGTGCACATGAAGGGCTATGCTCTCGTGGCGTAAAAGACATTGGATAGCATCTTAGCAGAACTGTTCCACTTTCCATTTTCATTTTAGGCACCATTGTTCGTTCTCTCTTTTCTGGTCTATCTGTTTCTGTTGCTTGTCTGATCGAACTCTCGTATTTCCGTTATGCTATAATGGAAATGGGGTTACCTCGTGTGGAAAAAAATCTACAGCGCTGTTCTTTTACGTCCTTTGTTTTCATAGTTAAATTATTATTTAACCATATGCTCTGACTTTCAGCTCGCACAAGGAGTTGGTGTGGGGTTTCTTCAGCAATGCACACAGCCTTGTTTGGCAACCTGGTGAAGTCCATGTTACCCACAAGACCGGGGAGCCGTACGACAGCTGGGATCTTGAGCACCTGGCCTCTGATTCTTCTCTTGCTATGGTTGGCAAAAGTTCCTTTTCGAAAGGAAGACTACCCAGGTTATAACCAAAAGAGGGAGACAGTAAGAGGTCTGACGAACCTTTTTATCTTGGCGCATGTTTCACATTCAGGTTCCAAATCGGGAACTTGAAGGAGCTGAAGCAAATGAATAGGAAGAGGTCTGGTTTAATCCCAAACCTTGGAGGCAGCAACGTTCATCCAGGCCATTGGGTAACTGACAGCGGACCACTTCATCCGGTTGCACCTGTTGAAGCATGGCCTTGGCATCATTTTCCTCCGCCAGCTCACACAGGCCGCATGCTGATGCCTCCGCAGCCGTACATAGCTGATCAATGGCAACAACCAGGTTTTCCACTGAACTCTGATGGCATGGCGGCTGGACCTTATTTGCATAAACAGGAGAGTTGCCATCCAATGGTGAGCATGCCAGGTCCATGGCTGAATGATTTGCCCGCTCAAGGTGGCATTCCTCCACCTCTGCCAATGGGCAGAATCCCATTTCCTGATCTCCTTGCACCTCAGGAGCAGCCTTGGTATCAGCAGAGAACTATTCCTGATCAGCTAGGACGCAATAACTACTTTTTTGCCTGGGAACACCAAATGAGTCTGCAGAGGGAGTATGAAATGCAGAGGCAAGTCATTCCCACAGCAACCGGCTTGACCCATAACGCCTTCTTGGAACATCGCCACAGGGACAGGGAGTCTGTTGAGAGGCTAGAGTGGCTGCACAGGATGATTGCATTGTATAGTAGGAAGTGAAGGATCTTTGGGAGGTGCCAGTATGAAGGAACAGGGCCCACCAGTTCCAGGCTTGTACAGGTAAAGGTCATTTTGTGTGGCATACACTGACCACGGCAGTGCAATGAGTTGCTATCTTGCCGTTAATAATGTCTGTAAACTGTACTCCTATGCAATTAACCAAGCCTGTTTTTGAAGTGGAGCTGTCCGAAGAGAGTTCCTGATTAGTTGCTCATTCTGCAATGAAGTATGGCTTACATTTTCGTGGAGTGCAACATTGGTCATACAAAGATCATGCATGGTAGAGAACTGAAGCTGCGTTATATGCTTAGCCAATAAGCTGAGAAATGTATGTATATCCTTTAGCTAACATTTGGGTTGTCTGTGGGTCTTACTCAGAGAAGAGCAGTTTTTGGCTTAGTCAGGGCGTCTCGATAAATACGAAGGAGATAGATTATAATAAACAGTTTTGAACATCGCTGCGAGAGATAAATGCATCGTAAAATTCTGTTTAGTCCATGCTAATCTCTCGCTTTTTTGTAGTGATTAAAATTGATTTGGGCAGCTCTAGGCTAGATTATTGGAAACGCCTTTTCCGTAAAAAGAAGACTAGAAGGACCTGGTGACTTTTGTATGCCATGCGCTGGGGTCAAATAAAATTAGAACTTCATTTTTGTTGACTTATTCTTTACCATGTTTTTGAGGTTCGTAGCGTTAGCTATTTTTTTAAAATAAACTGTGAACACTGAACTGAAGTGAAGAAGACGTCGGATTTTTTTTCCCTATCTACAGACTACGGATAGGGATGCATCTATGCCAGCGACGCAAAAGTCGTCGTTTGCTGAATGCCTGAATTTCCTAGCATTTGCGCTTTTCCAGAGCCCAGACGCGGGCGGGCCCAGACCTCAGGGGGACGCGGTTTCCGGCTACGCGTGCTTGTAGTCTTAAATAACCACGACTATAAACGCTGTACTTCCTCCGTCTCTAAATAATTGCAGATAACATGGATAAGTCAAATCTTTTAATTTTGACCACATGTATAGAAAAAATAATTATGTTTACTATGTGTAACAAGTATCATTATATTGATATTGGAACATACTTTCGTAATAGATTTATTTGAAGATCTAAGTATAGATATTATTTTCTATATATTTGGTTAAAATTAAAAAGAGTTTGACTTCTCAAAAAGTGAGATGTGCAATTAATTATTTTTGACGGAGGGAGTAGCCAATTGTCGAGTGCTACTTATCCTCAAAAAGTAAAAAATTATTAATCAATAATCGATACAGCTTCTACACAACTGGTTCCACGGTCCACCCCACGCGACCGCGGCGTTGTTTCTAGTCAGTTCCGACTTTGGCAACCCAACCGTTTCGACACTCGACACGAGTCCACACTCCACAGCAGCCCACCGCTTCCGGGCCCCACCACTTCGCCTCCGTCGGCGGCGGCGACGGGCACGACGGCAAGAGCGCGCATGGCAGTGGCGGTGGCCGCGCCGGTGGTGATCGGGCTAGATGCAGATGCGGGAAGCGGCGGGGGCGGGGGCGGGGGGGGGGCGATGCGCCATTGGAGGTGCTGCCGGTCGAGGTCGACTGGAAGGGGGCACCGCCGGTGGAGGGGATGCCGGTGGCGGTCACCGCCGGAGGAGACGACAAGGAGAAGGATACGGAGAAGGATGTGAAGGGAGAGATGGGGTGAACCCGTTGAAGTGGCTGGGGCAATACTCCTCCGCGCAGAGCATACTGCTCGTCGGCGACGGGGATTTCTCCTTCTCGCTGGCGCTGGCCAACGCGTTCGGCTCCGGCGCTAATCTCGTCCCCACATCCCTCGACACCTACGGTTCGCCTACTTCAATTCCCTCGTCCTCCTCTTGCGACAGCTGAAACCGTCCTTCCCGCGACGACGTATGTGGGTTGTTTTGGTTTTGGCCCTTTGCACCTTGGCTACGGGTATAAATTGTACGTACGTAGCAATTGATGGATGCATACAAGAAAACCGTATGCTAGTTCGCCGATTTCAGAAAAATGTGGTATCTCGTGCTAGTTAAAAGAAGGATATGACGCCCATGCTCCATTTAAGACTATGGTTATGGCTGCCTCTATATTTTGCTTGGTTTAGAGCACCTTGCAACACAGCATATCCACGCCACTATGTAATTTAGCAACTCCTTTGTGTCGAGGGTGATAGAATACAAGATATAAAGAATCTAGCAATTGCTTTAGGATACCAAATCCAAGGAGTGATAGCATTAACATTCAGCAAAAGGGGAGAAAAAGGGACCACATCCTGCCATCTAATTAAAGCAATAATTATTTCATACTGTGATAATACTTCTTTAGGAAATTTTGTCATCTTTCAATAGTTTTATACTAGTAGTCTTGTATTCTGTTCATCCTTATCTTGGTTTTGAGCACCAAACACGTTAAGATGGTGTGTTTACCTCGTAATATCGAAGGGTCACTATGTTTTCTCTGTGTATTTTTTTATCATTATTACTTACCTATTTTCTCTACAAAATATCCTCTTTTTTCCAGAGGCTCTGAGGAACAAGTACAGTAAAGCAGAGTCAAATGTAGCAGAGCTGAAAAGATTGGGTGCCACATTGTTGCATGGGGTTGATGCAAAAGAAATGAAGTTACACCCTGACTTGAAGAACAGAAGGTTTGATCGAATTGTCTTTAATCTTCCTCATGCTGGCTTCACAGGAAAAGAGGACGACGAGCATATGATCAAGTATGCGCATAATCTTATTATGTATTTTTTGGCAGTTAATGTTTGATTAAACCCTGTATTAGGACAGTTGTTCTACTAATGGATTGTTAGGACAGTTGTTCTTCAAATGAGATTTGTAAAAACATTATTGATTAAATATTCCCAAGGCTACATCTGCACATGAAGGGTTATGCTCTCGTGTTCATAAAGCTTGTTGCTTATTTAGTAAACCTATGCACGTAAAAGACATGGGATAGCATCTTAGAGAAATTGTTCCACTTTTCATTTTTCATTTTAGGCACCATTGATCTGCTTAACTTGTTTTTCCCTTTGAAATGAGTGATAGCTTTCAATGCTTACATCATGAATAAGTAACACCTTAGACATGTTGCCTCAATAACAAGTGGCACAGATCCTTCCTGGCCTCCATAGTCCATTTGCTAGAGTTATGATGCTTTGTATCTTGTGGTACAGTAAATTTTTTTTTTTGACAACTGTATTGCAAGAAGATGAAACCAAGAACATTATTTGTTGGCCAGTAACATGCATAAAACATTTTTGCAGCTCCTTGTAGTATTTCTTCATTTCTTGTTTTGTTTCTACATACTTGTGAACTAAGATTGATATTTTTTATGTGGAGGTTAGCTTTCATATGACAATCAGAAAATAGCTTGCTGATGGTTTCTTATTGCATATGGACAACACATGATTTTTAAAGAAATCCAAATTTTTTTGGAATTTTTTTCTTATAAATTTAAATTGGATTTATTTTGTACATTTATTTATGAGAAAATCCAAAATTTACCATGCTGTTGTTTTATGCTGTTCTGTTTCTTAGATAACTTATTACTAACCATCTGCTGTGACCTAAATTTACCATGCTGTTGTTTTATGCTGTTCTGTTTCTTAGTTAACTTATTACTAACCATCTGCTGTGACCTTTAGCTCACACAGGGAGCTGGTGTGGGGCTTCTTCCACAACGCAATCCACCTTCTTCGGCCTTATTGTGAAATCCACATTAGCCACAAGACAGGGCGGTCTTATGATAAATGGGGTCTTGAGGACCTAGCCTCTGGGGCTTCTCTGGTTCTGGTTGACAAAGTTGCTTTCCAACCGGAAGACTACCCTGGGTATAACCAAAAGAGAGGAGATAGTGCAAGGTGTGATGAACCTTTTGGTCTAGATGCTTGTTTCACATTCAAGTTCCGGATCAGAGACCTGAACAGTCCGAAGAAACTGAATGGAAACATGACTAGTCCAATCTCATCCCTTGGAATCATGGCCCCGGCAACTGAAAGAGGGCCATTTCACCTGTTTTCACTTGCTGAATCATGGCCTCGGCAACATCTTCCTCCGCGAATCAATGCGGTTCAGATGGTGACAACTCTGAAGCCTTATGAAGTTGTTCAAAGGCAACATCTGGATTTTCCACTGAACTTTGATGGCATAGTGAGAAACCTATATTTTCACCAAGAGCGCAATGCCCGGACAATGCACAGAACCCCAGGGCCATCTCTGCAAGCTTTGCCCGATCCAGGCGGCATTCCACCACCAAGGGGCAGAATCCCATGTCCCGATCTCCTTGCACCTCAGGAGAAGCACTGGCATCAACATAAATCTGCTGCTGCTGTGCCAGGAAGACATCGCTCTTACTTAGCCCAGGAGCACCAGTGGAGTCCACAGAGGGAGCGTGAAATGTGGGGACAGGTGATGCCCGGGTCGACCAGCTTTGGCCATTCTGTCTTGTTGGAACACCGACACAGGGACAGAGAGTCTGTTGAGAAGCAGACGTGGCTGCGCGGAATGGTTGCGTTGTATGGTAGGCAATGAAGGATCTTTTGGGAGTTGGGACGTGAATGTGTAGATAACCAGAACAGAGGAGCTGGGCCTTTCCAAATCACACACGTGCTTTGTTCGGTGTGGCGAGTGTTTTGCGTTTCATGTTTGTCCATCTGGTTCATTTTCAATTTTCATGTTAACCTTTTGCTCTGCCTCTAGGCTAAGTTCATGATCAGCCAATCAATCTGTCACGTACACACTGTGGCCTTCTATCAGTCAGGACAGCCTTGAGGCAACTTTTGACGATACAGATTGTGGAGGAATCGTAACCGCTCGCCGGGGCCCGGCGCCCGCTCCTGGGGCGACTCGGGGCGACTCCATCGCCCGGCCAGGGGAGCTACCGCCGCCGGCCCCCCCGGCCGCCGCCGCCGCCCCTGCCGCCGCCGCCCGCGCCTCCGGCCTCGCCCTCAACAAGGGGTATCGCCGGCCTCCTCTCCCTCCTCCCCCAACCCCACCCGCCTCCCTCCTCCCTGCCGGCAGTGCCGGCGAGCTCTCCGGCAAAGGGGGCGGCCGGCTGGGGGCGGCCGGCCCGGCCAGATCCGCGTCCCTCCCGGCGGATCTCGCCAACGGACTTCGCTCCCTCTCCCCGCCCGCCTTTCCGCGCGCTTCGCCGGTGGCGTGCGGCCCGGCCGGGGTGGCGTGGCTGCCGGTCCGGGGGCGGCGATGGCTGGCCGATCCGGACCCCGACCCCGGATCTCGCCGCCCGGTGCCCTCTCCCCCCTCCCCGGCTCCTCCCTCGATGGCGCGTCCTCGGGCCACGGGCGGCGGCCGGTGGCCCTCGGGCCCGGCCGGCAACCGCAGCGGCCTCGATGGCGTCGCGGGGCCTTCCTTCTTCCGCTCGTCTGCGGCTCGGTGATGGCGCCACCGTGGTGGTGGGGCCAAGGCGGTTCATGTGTACGTCTGCGGCTTCACGGTGGTGCTGCATGCATGCCGGACCTCCTCACCGGCGCAGGCGTTGGAGGTTGGATTGGTGCGGCTCGTCGGGGGTTAGCGGTCCGTCTTGCAGACTTGGGTCGAAAGACCCCTGGTGCTCCCTTTGGCGTTGTCGGCGTTCATGGACGTCGATCTCCTTCCTGAAGGCAACGCTTGAGCATTCCAGTCTCTACGACCGTCGTCCCCCTTCCTAATCGGTTTGCTCGTCCTGCTGATCCTTTTAGTGCTTCATGGTTACCCTCACCCGGTGTGTCTAGCTAGTGGTGTGCTCTGGTGGTTGTCGTTTCCGGCGGATGCTTTGCTGCCGAGGTGCTATTCGTTGTTGGGCGGTTGCTTTGCCGCCGAGGTGCTCTTCGCTATTGGGCGGATGCTTTGTCGCCGTGTTCTAGTCGTTGTCGCTTCAGCTTCACGAGCTTGCGTTTCCGACGTGCGCGTGTCACCGAGGTCGCGGTCGTTATGTGCCGGCGTTTCGGTATCTTTGCCGAGGTCGCGGACGTTTCGAGCCTACGTTTCCGGTGTGCGCGTGCGGCGAGGTCGCGTCGATGCGTCTTCCGGCAGATGCTTTGCTGCCGAGGTTCTTCTAGCGGATGCTTTGCCGCTCTTGTCTTTCCGGCAGATGCTTTGCTGCCGAGGTTGGTTTGGACGGATGCTTGGCCGTCGGTTTCTAGCGGATGCTTTGCCGCTATTGTCGTGTTTGGTTTTGATCGCCGCTAGCTACCCGGGTGTTGTGTGGTTTTTATTGTAATAGGTTCAAATTGCCGGAGTTGTTAGTTGGAGGGTCCGCCCCACCCCTCCCCTTTCGTTTCTTGCTTGTTTGTTTGTGTCGGGGTTTTCATGGGTAACCCGAGGGTTACTCGCGTCTCCCCTTGTATCCGGTTACCGGCGTTCTTTTGGCCTTTCGCTTAATGAAAAACGCGCCAACTTAGGTGGGCGTGGTCTCGAAAAAAAAAGGCAACTTTTGACCAAATCGTGCAACTGCAGTAGAGCATGCCGTGGCCATCCATCGGATACAACCAAAATTGAGTGTAGTCAAGTCTGGCATGGTATTGACACAGATACAAGATGTCCTATTTGCAGAAGGTTTGATGAGGATAATGGTCATCTCTCTTTTTCAAATGCAAGTTTGTTAGGATGTGCTGGCGCCTAATGAATTTGGAACACATCAGAACTGATTTAACTAGATGCAATTCTGCATGGGAGACTTGTAGTATGACTTGGATGTTGGATAAAAATACTCAGTTGAAGATTATAATTTTCCTATGGAGATGGCGGTCAGCAAGGAACAAGGCTAACGAGAGAAGAAGAATGCTGAGTGCAACAGAAATTCATAACTCCACATGTTATTTTCAAATGGAATTTGAGAAGCTTAATGCGACAGGAATGAAAGGGGCTGTAACTAATAATAGTAAATGGAAACCACCACCAGATGATATCTACAAGATTAATACTATGGTGCCTATGACCAAAAGACAAGAAAAGGTGGCTGGGGTTTCGTTGTTAGAGATAAGCATGGCGATGTGTTAGCCTCAGCCGCTGGAAATATCAAATATGCAGCATCTGCGGCCTGATAGAAAGTTTTACAACCCACTTTTATACAACATGACATATCCACTGATAAGAAATCAGCAACTATGCCCCAGCACAAGGGCAACAATAGCACGACCATAGATACACCGATGATGGAACAACAACAAGGCATATGAGCTCTTCAACGATGCCTCCAGGGAGGTGAATGACGCCGCAACGTAATCATCGTCGACCAAGCGGAGCTTAGCAAGGCTCTCGCCTGAGCTTTTATGCCGAGGTGTTGAGCGGGTCGATCCAGGAGACGGCAGTAAGAAGTTCTGCAATGACGTCTTCAAGAAGGAGATTCTCGTCACTGGCCCAGACTAATCTGAGCTGAGCTTTCACCCAGAACCTTTGCTAGTGCTCGAGATGACCCGCCCGAGATGAAGGTAGGCGTGTAGCACCGAGCATCGACGCTTGGATGGGAAGGGGGAGGGTTTGCCGGCCGTCGCCACACTGCACGGAGACCGGCCGTCGCCACACTGCACGGAGCCATTTCCAGGCTCGCCCGCGACAGAGGGAGGCGCGCACCGGCCTTCGTCCCTGACCGGACGAATTAGCGGGCTAGCCGCCGCCACACCACGCGGAGCCATTCAAGGACTTGCCTGTGACAATGGGAGGCGCGCGCCGTAAAATGATCGTCCTCGGACGGAGGTGGTTTGCCGGCCGCCGCCATACTGCACGGAGCCGTTGCCGGACTAGCCCGCGATAGTAGGAGGCACGCACCGAGTAAACATATGCCGGCCGCCACCCGCGTCCGAGCCCATCGGACTTGCCCGCAACGGTGGGAGGCACGCACCGCACCCACGAACACGTAGCCCCCGCCCCGCCGCAAGCCCACGACCAAATTGCGCGCGCATCGCGCCGCTGCCGGACCCCCCGCAAAACGCGAGCGAAGAAGATAGCGGCACGCGTTGCCCCACCGCCCGGCTTGCCGCGGCCAAATCATACGCGCCCCGCTGTACCGCTCCTCTGCGAGTTATCCCCGAAGCAACGTCCTCCACGGAGACCGTGGCGCCCGCCATTACCCCCAACTCCTTCCGCCACCGGTGATCTCAACCGCTGCTCCCGCTGCCGACCACCATCCCCGACGCCGGTGTCGGCGGCCGGGACCATATCCGGTCCCCCAAGTCGCCGGCAGGGAGGCGCGGGCCGACGTCCCGCCACGCCGCCACCCGCCAGAGGGCCCCCGCCTAGCCACCGGGCCAGCCACCACCGAAAAGCGAGCGTCGCGTGAGCCCGGCCGCCATCGACATGGGCGGGCGGGGATCTCCATCCTCGCCGGATCTGGTCGCGGGCTGGCCGGACCCGGCGAAAGGCCGCCACCACCTAACCTCGGCAGGCTTCGGATCCGGGGGAGGGATGAGATCCCCACCGCCACCGCCGTCCCTTAGGAGCCACGCTTTCGGTGGCTGCCTCCGGGGCGGCGAGGCGGTGAGGGAGGTGGGGAGGGGTGGCGCTGGTTGGTGGTGTGGATCGCTGCTCGTCGTGGAGAGCGATGCGGGGACCGGGGCCGCTCAACCGTTTCTATTCCCTTTTGATCATGAAGTGAACTTTTACCTCCCGATTCATGCTGAGGCAATGGCGGTGGACAGAGGTATTCTATATGCTTCACAGATGGGCATGACGCGCATTATCTTGGAGATGGACAGTACTGTGTTGGCTTATGCTCTAAAAGGGAGCCAAATCGATCGAAGTGCTGTGGGATGCCTTGTACATCAAGCTGGTGACTTAATGCGCTTTGAATTTTCTTATTGTAATGTCTCTATTTGTAACCGATGTTGTAATAAGGTGGCTGACTATTTAGCTAGCTATGGTCGTTGTGTTCTGTCTTCTGGCTCTGAGTTCTTGATGATCGGAGGTCCAGAGTTTTTAAGCGACCTTGTTGTGGACGATTTGCCTGGCTGCTGATCTCAATGAAGTTATGATGTTGCTTTAAAAAAAAAAGTCAACATGGCCCTCAATCCCTCATTGTTTCGGGAGCCTTGAAAAAGGTCAAGGCGATGGTTGCTCCTCTTTCAGAGCCAGCGTGCGAGTGCAATGGCGCTGCTCCTGATCTAACTGTGACGACGGATCTTGGCAAGACCCGTGATTTTGGCTAGTGCAGACCACAGAGGTCTCAAAGACCTTTAATTTTCGCGAATTGGCTTGTAGTCCTATAGTAGGACGGTCCAGTGGGATGCTACCCACCAGGGTTCAAATCCTGGTGCTCGCACCTTTTCCTGGATTTTCTCAGGATTTACCGGCGTTATGCATTAAGTGGTAAGCGACGTTCCCGTCGACGACGAGACGTCAATGGTGACTTCAGAAATCTCTGGATGTGTCGAGTGCTCAGTCCTTCGGAGGTGCTCATAGGGGTAGGGTTTGCGTATGTGTGTTCATAGGGATGAGTGCGCGTGTGTTGTGTGTGTCTGCGTTGTACTGTATAATTCTCCAAAAAAAAAAAAAAAAAACCCCTACATGGGCAAACAGTTCCCTTGTTCTTCGGACTACACGCGTAACACGTCCGCGTTTATAAATGTCTTCCCCCCCACCGCGTGTATCTTTTTGGAAGAACCGGGCCCGTCGTATACCGGCGTGCAAACGCGGGCGACCCCGACATGTGAGCCCCGACCACATTGGCGACTGGAGCCGGGAAGGCATTCGGGGTTCCAGGTTGGACGACGACGACGACACTTGACTCGAGTCCACAACGCTTTGCCTCCTCCAGGGACGGCGACACGTGAGCGCTGGATGGCCGACGGCGTGGGGTGTCCACGCCGAGATAGGGCACGACGCGCCGGCGCCGCAGCGGGACGGAGCGAGGAGCCATTGGTGTCCACCACCGGGATAGAGGAGGAGCGGCCGCCACCGAGGGATGGGGTGCCCGCGGAAGTCGAGGAAGAGGGGAAGGGGCGCGGCGCCACCGAAGGGGTCGCCGGTAGTGATCACCGTGGAAGGAGAGGAAGAGGCCCGCGGGCGAAGACAATGAAGAGGCGAGGCGGAGGCGGAGGCGGCGGAGGAGGAGGAAGAAGGGGTGAAGTGGCTGGGGCTTTACCCTCCGCGCGAGCAGCCATTCTCATCGTCGGCGACGGAGACTTCTCCTTCTCGGGCGCCGCCACCGCGTTCGCTCCGGTGCCAACCTCGTCGCGACGCCCTCGACACCTATGGTTTGTCTCATCGCGATTGCTTCCGCTTCTGTTGCGGCCGGGCGGGTAAAGTAAAATTGTGCCTTCGCTATTGCGTTAATGGTCGATACCATTTTTGGCCTTTTAGCGTCTCGGTATGAGAAATAAATGGAACCGTGAGTGGATGGATGCATTCGAGAAAATGATCTGCTAGGTTTGATGATTGTGATAGGATCTAGCTTTGTTGGTTAATTGAGGATTCTAACATTTCCACCTTATTACATTTTTAGCAAATTATCTCGTGTGAAGGACCAAAACGGCGACCGGAGGGGGTGAATGGGAGCCTCAATTTTCCTTTTCAATTTCGGGTCATTGGCTCAACCCCCAACCTCAAAAGCAAACTCAAACGAGAGGCGAGTAACACACGTGCTAACTTGTAGCAAGGTGTCACAAGCAAAGAGAGCACCGAGATGTCCACGACCCAAGTGGTTGGGTGGATGTTCCCTAGAACACAGCCGACACCTCAAACTATCGCACACGGCCGATGCGAGCAAAAAGATCGAACCGGAGGACTGAAAAAAAGTCACTCAACTTCTATAGAGAAGAAGTAAGTTCTCGAAACTAAAAATACCAACACCAACTTGTGATGAGAGTACTTAGAAGAATTCCTCGAATCAATAGAATGTCATCGCAAAAAATCGGATCTCAAATCGAAGCACAAGTGAATAAATCATGGATTAAATAGCAAGTGAGAATTTCCAAAAACAAATAACTTGTCAAGCTCAAGCCTTGCACATGCTAGCAGCTGCCACTAATTCCAATCTTGAATAAACACTTGCCTGACTTCACTAACGAGCACTAGAACCAAAAATCACACAAGGTGCTGGAAGGTGCTACGACATGACCATGATTAATTTAATTGACTCACTATTGCTTGATGGTGACAAGGCCGAAAGCTCAGAGGAAACAAGCTAGGCTCTTTGACAAAACAAAATCGAACACACGCACAGATGAATTTCCTGCTGGACTCGAAGCACAAGGCTGAAGAAAACTACTGATGCATTTCGACAAACACCTTGTGAGCGCAGAAAAAAGTCTGACTGAAACTGAATTCTCGGAAGCTGGAAATTGCACACACGCACCTAATCTAACTGACCTGCACAAGAACCAATTTAGTGGCTCGATGGCCAACTTCACATCAGAGGAAAAAATCGACCTTTTGTTGGAGTAGAAGCCGAGCTTGGCGCAGGGGTGGACAACATCGCCGGCTTGACTTGCTGCTGCCGAGCTGCTCTGTTCCTCTTGGCCAGGGGACGTGTGTCAAGCAGAAGGACCTGCTCGTGCTCCAAGGAAGGCCGCTGCCTAGGCGCAGCTAGCTTGGAGCTGCTGCTGTGCCGCTCAAGCTTCAGGTGCCGTGCGCCTGCCCTTGTCCAACAGCTGCCTGCACAAGACCAAAGACAGAAGAACACAGGAAAAACACGAGATCCAGTTCAGCGAAAAACACAGCGGTGAAGAAGAAATTTGATCCAAAACGCCCGAGAGATCGACAGAGAGAGATTTGGGGCTCCCCTTCCCAAACGAAAATCACCGCAAAATGTCACCAATTTGATGTTCTTGGACCTCTAAACAAGAACCTAAAATTAGGAGAAAATAAAAACGAAAATAAGAGAGGCAAGAGGGGATGAAGGGGTAAGCCTGTACTAAATAGTCCAATATTCCCTCTGCCTAAACTACCCCTAAGATACATGAGTCGATCTTTTAACCCTAGGGCTATTTTGGTCGACTCGGGTAATTATCAATCCGACGACCGCCGCCTCCTCATCCGCAGCCTTGCTCCACGCAATCTCCCGTGATGCCGCCACGCCGTCCTTCCATCCACCGAACGCCGGGTTTTGAGGCCCAAACCCGTAAAACCCGCCCGATGGTTTTGAGGCCCAAACCACCAAACCCGCACCATGGTTTTGAGGCCCAAACCACGAAACCCGCACCGATGGTTTTGAGGACAAACCACCAAACCTCCTCGACACGCGTCATCGCCGTCTTGACCGCCTCGAAGTCGCTGAAGTCATCCGAGCTCCCCCGCTACCGCCGCGACGCCGCCGTCTTGACCCGATCGACACGGTCCCGCCACGCCCTCTTGCATTCGCCGATGTCCCGGATGTCACCCACCATGGCTAGCCACCCGGCGATCCGGTCCCTCGGTCCAAGCCTCACGTCCGTCCTTCACCTCCGCGGTCCGGCCGGCCCCAAGACGTCCTCCTTGGCCCCTTCACCTCGCCCACCTACCATCTCCGAGCTCCACACCGCACAACACGAACCAAGAGATACGCCTTCAACACACTCCACGTGTGCCGGTGAACATAGCCGAAGCATAAAGAATAAAAGAAAATAGAATTAAAATGTTGATTGTTGACAATCACTCAATCACAAAACTAAACACATGTGACCTAAATCAACCATGTGTTCGCAATCTCCCCCCTGATGAGTGCATTGTCAACATTCAACACAAAGACAGAAGAAGGTAGAAGATAGCACATCCAGGTGAATAAAAGCTAGACAAAAGCTAAGACAAAGTCACTGGATAGCAAATATGGAGCAAAAGCTTAGTTCCCAAAGACATGGGCAAAAAGGCTCGACACAACCAAGCTAAACAAACAACTAGTCCTCAAGAAGAGGTAGAACAGCTCAACACCACTAGCACAGCTCCAAACCAATTACTTTCACACACAAACAGCTAGACCCTCAAGACAGAGGCAAAAGACTCAACACATCTAGCTCAAAGTGCTACTCCCCGGACAAATGGAGTCACCGTCTTTGTTCTTTCTCCCCCCTTGTTGGCAAATGCACTAATCAAGCTATGAAATGCATAAAAATGCAATGAAGGAGCTTCAAATTTATAGCAATCCAAATGAGAAGATGCTTTAGGTAGTGTCATGGCAACAAACTCAAGTGCTTAACTTGGTGCTCAAACCGATCAAGATATATGAAATATGGCTTGAAAGCACTTTGATTCAGCTTTTAAGCAATTCGAAAAAGGTGTCCACCACAAAGAATAGCACATAGCACAAGTAAGCTGGAAATCTACCAAGTGCTACACATGTATATCAAGTGAACTACCCCAAGCAAGGTTTATACATCATGCAAAAGACAAAGCCAACACTTGTCAAATTTTAAATTGATCGGAGTTGCGGCCGATTTACAAGCATTGCGCAAAGCATGAGTGCAAGTGGTTATCCACAACCGTCGACCTTACTAATCAACCATGTCAAGCCTATGCGTGTGAGCAATCGAAGCTTAAGACAATGGTGCGGGTCAAACACTACCAAGCTCGGGTTCAACTCAAGTGCAATGAGCAAAGCAAAAATTCCAAGACTTGGATGTGGGACGGTATGGACCCATCTCGATCTTTTCCATACACTTAGCTTAGATTTCAGATTTTAGCGGATAAAAGCATGTGGTTATCTAAGCAAGTGTATAACTCGATGAATGAGACATAGTCACCTAGCATACATGATAAGCACAAAGGATCTCAACAACTTAAACATGCTAGGAACTATCTCAATGGTGAACATTTTACAAGATTCATCGTTGTTAAGCAAGTTCACATAAAAAAAAAGCCTTGCTCATAACATATATCAATTAAGCGAAAAGAGCACAAGTTTGTAAGCACCAACATGTAATTGTTACACTAAACAAAGCATAGTCTCATTATGATCAATATAAACAAGAAGCTCAACATGCAATAGTGTACATGATGAATGCAATATGATACAAGATGATGCACAAAGCAAAACAAAGCTAACACTACAACTGTACATCAACTATAAAACTACCCCTCAAAAAGGATAGCAAGCTCCAACTCCCCCTCAACCAAAGACACCTAGCAAAGGAAAACTAGGAAACAAAAGAGCACAAAGGCTAGCATGGCATATAATACACAAGATAACACATGCTAAAAAGGATATAAAAGCATGATACAAGTATAATACATGCAACCAATATACAAGTGAGCAAATGAACAACGATCTTATACCACAAGTAGGGAAATAATGAATGTACAAGGCATGAGTGTATATGATAACTCACAGATCGTGTGTGTAGGTGTCACAATAAGGCGCATACCTCTTGGAGGCCATCAAAGTGGTGTAGACAACCATCAAGTCTTGATCACACCACGACAAAGAATCAAGTTCCACCAAGCACGTGTTCTCCACTCCATGTCCTCATACCTACACATGAGAGGACAAAGAATCCAAGTCTTGGATCCCAAAGGGTTAACAAGTATAAACTTGGGAACCCAAGACTTGATCACCTACATTATTGGAAAAACATGGGATGAGCAAATGGCACAACACCAAGTTAGTATACCCAGAGAATACCAATGTTGACCATTTTGCCCGAGATAAGCATTATGCAAAACAAACATCCCATGACCCTTCTTCCCAAAGCGCTCACCACGCACAACAAAGTGTGGTGCACTCCTCCCTGTCAAACTCAAAGCTCCCAAAGTGAGGATCAACATCCACTCGCGAGCACGACCACCACCACGGGGTCTCACAAATCGTGGCCCTAGCCCTTTGAGGCCTCCTACCTCCCGGCCTAGCAACCGCCTCAACCGACCGCACACCCCTCTCATACATGCCAAGTGGTGGGTGATACAAGTCGCGGTTCTCAAACGCAACTTGACGCCTAGCATCCCTCTTCCTCCTAAAAAGCAAAACTCAAACAAGTGACCATCTCTCGGCAATACTCACAAAGTGATACCTCACCTCTCTCTTGGGTGGTTGTTGGTTCACTCTCTTGGGTGGATGGTTCACTCTTGTTGTGGCCTTAGCTCTAGGAAGGGTTTCCTCAGGGATTTTGGGCAAAGTGTCAAGTGGGTTCTTGAGGTGGTTTGGTTTGGGAAGCCACACTTGTTTGGGAGGTGGAGCCTTTGGGGTCTCTTGGAGAATGCCATTTTGCACAATGGGTTTGGTAGGCTCGGGTGGGGTGATCTTGGTCAACTTGGGAGTGCTTGTGGGTTTCTCACTCGAGCTCAAACCACTACCTTGACCAACCTTGCCATAGATTACTTCACCCTTCCCACCTATTGCAAAGCCTAATCCCATTGTGTCAGTCTCCCTCTTGAACTGACTCATCATCATGCCAAGCTGTGGCTCTCCACTAGACACCCAACTCAGGACAGAGCGAAGGTACTTATTCTCCTCTTCGACTCTCCCCTTGTCATGCCTACAAAATGTAACCTCCATCTCCAAAGCTTCACACTTAGCACACTTCATCACAGTGCTATCTGAGCTGGCCTTCTCAAGCACAGCAAGCTTGGCAGCCTTCTCTGCCAACTCAGATTGCAAGCGTGGACAAGACTTGCATGCACTCAACAACATAGGCTTAGCCTTTAGCTCAACATGCTCATCTAGCAAAGCAGAGTACTTGGATTGCAAAGACATGATGCTAGACATATGCACAGCACAACCATCGTACTCTGTCTCATCAGACATCTCCACAGGCTTCCTAGCCAACTCTAACTCCCTCACAGCTATCTCCCACTTCTCCTTATACTCCTTTCTCTCCTTAACTACTCGCTTAAGCAACTTCTCTTGACACACAAGCGCATCGCCCAAAGAGTCAAGCTCATTAGTGAGAGATTCGATTGTAGGAGATACCTCGGGGAAGAGTTGTCGTGTGGCTCGGCGGCTGTCGGACACCGCCCCGTCGAGGGCCATAGTCGCGAAACCCCCGTGCTTGGAGTCGGCGATGAAGCAAAGTCCGTTAAGCTTTTCTCGATCTTGCGCTCGGGCTCCTCATCATTGGAGGAAGCTTGCCCACGTCGTTGTCGAGGTCGCCGGGGAGGCAAAGAAGGCGTCCTTGTTCTCCTTGGCACGCTTGAGGTACTTCTTCTTGATCGCCTCCTTGTCGAAGCCCTTCTTGGACTTGTGCTTGCCGACGGTGTACTCGGCGCTTGTCCTTGCGCTTGTCGTAGTAGTACTTCTCCGGAGTACTTGTCCTTGCTCTTCTTGGGGCCGGCGAAGAAGTGGTCCGATCGCCGCACTCAAAGCATCCTCCCTTTGGACCACCGCCACGCCCGACGGTTCAAGCGGTTGTTGTGGAACAAGCGAGAATCGGCCGATGACGAGAGCGGCTCGTCGTCCCCAAGGCACTCAAGCGCTCCTCCTCGGCTCACGCATACACCAAAGAAGACAAGGCAAAAGAGATGCATGATGGGTTAGCGAAGAACCGAACCGCCCTTACCCGAGACAAGTGCAACGTTCGGGCGCAGATGGGTTCTTGAGCTTCGCTGGATCCGGGCCTCGATCTCGGAGGACTTGAGCTTGCTGAAGCTCGTCGGGTGTGAGGGTGTCGTGAGTTGGCGCACTCCATGATCGCGGACACCTTCACATCCCACACCTTCCGATCCGAAGCGCATAAAGAGCCGCATCGCCTTCTCGTGATCATCAAGCCTCTCCGAAGGCTTGTTCGCCTTGCCTTGTTGCGGATCGTCCAAAACCGGCAAAGAGAGAATCGATGGACTCGCCATCAAGCTGGATTAGGTTGTTGTACTCTCTCTTGTAGGTCTCATATAGGCGGGCCTTGACTTGTGGGGTTCCCTCGTGGTAGCTCTCAAGTGTCTTCCATACCTCACGAGCGGTCTCACAAGTGGCAACTCTCTCGAACTCGTGTCTTTGAGGCTAGAGAACAAGACACTCCTCGCTCGGTTGTTGGCATTGTGTTGGGCTATTTGTTCCTCACCCACTCGAGCGGCTAGCACTTGGTAGTTCTCATCCTCGACAATCTCCCACACTCTCCAATCCATCCCCATAAGATGTGCTTGCATCTTAATCTTCCAATAGGGATAGTTGGTGCCATCGAACTCCGGGAGGCTTGCCACCATAGTGACCAAACCTCTCCATGTCGCCTTCTCGCGTATCACGGACCGATTAAGGTGGATATGATCCTTAACCGGCTCGATACCAATTGAAGGACCGAAACGGCGACGAGAGGGGGTGAATGGGAGCCTCAATTTTCCTTTTCAATTTCGGGTCATTGGCTCAACCCCCAACCTCAAAAAAGCAAACTCAAACGAGAGGCAGTAACACACGTGCTAACTTGTAGCAAGGTGTCACGAGCAAAAGAGAGCACCGAGATGTCCACGACCCAAGTGGTTGGGTGGATGTTCCCTAGGAACACAAATGGGACACCTCAAACTATCGCACACGGCGATGCGAGCAAAGATCGAACCGGAGGATCTGAAAAAGTCACTCGGCTTCTATAGAGAAGAAGTAAGTTCTCGAAACTAAAATACCAACACCAACTTGTGATGAGAGTACTTAGAAGAATTCCTCGAATCAATAGAATGTCATCGCAAAAAATCGGATCTCAAATCGAAGCACAAGTGAATAAATCATGGATTAAATAGCAAGTGAGAATTTCCGAAAACAAATAACTTGTCAAGCTCAAGCCTTGCACATGCTAGCAGCTGCCACTAATTCCAATCTTGAATAAACACTTGCTTGACTTCACTAACGAGCAATAGAACCAAAAATCACACAAGGTGCTGGAAGGTGCTACGACATGACTATGATTAATTTAATTGACTCACTATTGCTTGATGGTGACAAGGCCGAAAGCTGAGAGGAAACAAGCTAGGCTCTTTGACAAAACAAAATCGAACACACGCACAGATGAATTTCCTGCTGGACTCGAAGCACAAGGCTGAAGAAAACTACTGATGCATTTCGACAAACACCTTGTGAGCGCAGAAAAAAGTCTGACTGAAACTGAATTCTCGGAAGCTGGAAATTGCACACACGCACCTAATCTAACTGACCTGCACAAGAACCAATTTAGTGGCTCGATGGCCAACTTCACATCAGAGGAAAAAATCGACCTTTTGTTGGAGTAGAAGCCGAGCTTGGCGCAGGGGTGGACAACATCGCCGGCTTGACTTGCTGCTGCCGAGCTGCTCTGTTCCTCTTGGCCAGGGGACGTGTGTCAAGCAGAAGGACCTGCTCGTGCTCCAAGGAAGGCCGCTGCCTAGGCGCAGCTAGCTTGGAGCTGCTGCTGTGCCGCTCAAGCTTCAGGTGCCGTGCGCCTGCCCTTGTCCAATAGCTGCCTGCACAAGACCAAAGACAGAAGAACACAGAAAAAACACGAGATCCAGTTCAGCGAAAAACACAGCGGTGAAGAAGAAATTTGATCCAAAACGCCCGGAGACGACAGGGAGATTTGGGGCTCCCCTTCCCAAACGAAAATCACCGCAAAATGTCACCAATTTGATGTTCTTGGACCTCTAAACAAGAACCTAAAATTAGGAGAAAATAAAAACGAAAATAAGAGAGGCAAGAGGGGATGAAGGGGTAAGCCTGTACTAAATAGTCCAATATTCCCTCTGCCTAAACTACCCCTAAGATACATGAGTCGATCTTTTAACCCTAGGGCTATTTTGGTCGACTCTGGGTAATTATCAATCCGACGACCGCCGCGCCTCCTCATCTGCAGCCTTGCTCCACGCAATCTCCCAGATGCCGCCACGCGCCGTCCTTCCGTCCACCGGAACGCCCCGGGTTTTGAGGCCCAAACCCGTAAAACCCGCCGATGGTTTTGAGGCCCAAACCACCAAACCCGCACCGTGGTTTTGAGGCCCAAACCACGAAACCCGCACCGATGGTTTTGAGGACAAACCACCAAACCTCCTCGACACGTGTCATCGCCGTCTTGACCGCCCGAGTCGCCAAGTCATCCGAGCTCCCCGCTCTGCCTGCACGCTCGCCGTCTTGACCCGATCGACACGGTCCCGCCACGTCCTCTTGCATTCGTCGATGTCCCAGATGTCAGCCACCATGGCTAGCCACCCGGCGATCCGGTCCCTCGGTCCAAGCCTCACGTCCGTCCTTCACCTCCGCGGTCCGTCGGCCCGGCACGTCCTCCTTGGCCCCTTCACCTCGCCGTCAGCTACCATCTCCGAGCTCCACACCTGTACAACACGAACCAAGAGATACGTCTTCGACACACTCCACGTGTGCCGGTGAACATAGCCGAAGCATAAAGAATAAAAGAAAATAGAATTAAAATGTTGATTGTTGACAATCACTCAATCACAAAACTAAACACATGTGACCTAAATCAACCATGTGTTCGCACTGTGTCATGTATGAAAAAATGATAGAGCGATTCAAGCAGCTGGTTACCAGTTGGAATAAACTTAATTGAACCAGTGAGACATTAATACTGTATTTAGGAAAAGGAAAAAAAAAAAAAACGCCACACTAAGCCATGCAATGATTTTTCCTGATTTAACTGTACATAGTGACCACAGTTTGCCTTTAGAACAAATTTTCAGCACTAAATAGTCCTTGTATTGTATTTCCTTCATCCTAGCTTTGTATTTTGCTCCATATGCATTGTTGATGCTCCCTTTACCTTTGCAAGCTCAAAAGCATACTGTACTTTTTGTTTCCTTGTTCATCGCGCTGCTTATCTTATCTACATTTTCTGCATTTCTTGTGGGAAATCCTCATTAGCAGAGGTTCTGAAGCATAAGTACAGCAAAGCAGAGTCAAATATAATGGAGCTGAAAAGATTGGGCACCACGGTTTTGCATGGTGTTGATGCGAAAAAGATGAGGTTTAACACTGACTTGAAGAACAGACGATTTGACCGTATTGTCTTTAATTTTCCTCATGGTGGCTTCAAAGGAAAAGAGGACGACTTGTATATGATCAAGTATGTGCACTATCTCATCATGTTATTTGGCATTTACATTAATTAAACTCTGTATTAGGCTTATATATAATAGTCATTCATGATCTTCATATGGATCAGTTCATTATTTATCTTACTGAGCTCCTGAAGTCCAGAGTTGATTGGATATTTCTAATGCTACTGAAATGCGCGCGATGAGCGTGTTCTAGAAAAAAATATTTCTAATGCTACATTTGCATAGAATGGGTTATCTCTTCTGTGCTTTTTTTTAATGTCTTATCTCTTCTGTATTGATAACCTACGCAGAAATGACATTGGTAGAATCTCAGTGAAAATTTGAAAATGTATGCTTTTCATTCTAAACAGCGTAAACCACTGCTAAGCTTGTTTTCTCAAAATGAATTATATCTCTTTGTAAGTACATTAAGAATAAGTAGCATCTATCTTACCTCAATAATAAGTCGAGAGTTCTTAAATGTCCTCCATGGCCCATTGGCTAGAGTATATTTTGTTTTTAGGTCCTACGATGATTCAGTAAAAAAAAATCAATAATACAACCTTGATGGAAGAAGAACTACAATCATTGCTTTTGTGGATATAACTTTATTTCAGGCACTTATAGCAGTAGTTGTAAGTTTGGTGTTAGCTTTCTCAGACATATATGAAATAAAGATGGTTCAACTTTGCATTTCAGTGTTCATAAAATAGTAGCTGGTGTTTCTTAGAGCAGATAAACAATACAGAGACCCAATTGGAATCTACAACAATGTTATTTTACGGCCTTTGTTTTCATAGTTAAACTATTGTTAACCATATGCTGCGACTTTCAGCTTGCACAAGGAGTTGGTGTTGGGTTTTTTCCGCAACGCACGCCATCTTGTTCGGCCACTTGGTGAAGTCCATGTTACCCACAAGACCGGGGAACCGTATGACAGTTGGGATCTTAAGCACCTTGCCTCTGATTCTTTTCTTGCTATGGTTGACAAAGTTCCTTTTCAAAAGGAAGACTACCCAGGTTATAACCAAAAGAGAGGAGACTGTAAGAGGTCTGACGAACCTTTTGATCTTGGTGCATGTTGCACATTCAGGTTCCGAATCGGCAACTTGAAGAAGCAGAAGCAAATGAATTGGAAGAGGTCTGGTTTAATCCCAAACCTCCATTGGGTAATTGACATGGGGCCATTTCATCCTCCTGTTGAAGCATGGCCTCGCCATCATTTTCCTCCGCCAGCTCACACAGGCCGCACGCCGATGCCTCCGCTGCCGTACATAGTTGATCAATGGCAACAACCAGGTTTTCCACTGAACTCTGATGGCATGGCGGCTGGACCTTATTTGCATAAACAGGAGAGTTGCCATCCAATGGTGAGCATGCCAGGTCCATGGCTGAATGATTTGCCCGCTCAAGGTGGCATTCCTCCACCTCTACCAATTCCTCCCCCTCTACCAATGGGCATTCCTCCACCTCTACCAATGGACAGAATCACATTTCCTGATCTCCTTGCACAACAGGAGCAGGCTTGGTATCAGCAGAGAACTATTCCTGATCAGCTAGGAGGTGATAACTGGGAACACCAAATGAGTCTGCAGAGGGAGTATGAAATGCAGAGGCAAGTCATTCCCACAGCAACCGGCTTGACCCATAGCGCCTTCTTGGAACATCACCACAGGGACAGGGAGTCTGTTGAGAAGCTAGAGCGGCTGCACAGGATGACTGCATTGTATGGTAGGAAGTGAAGGATCTTTAGAGGTGCCAGTATGAAGGAGCAGGGCCTACCAGTTCCAGGATTTACAGGTAAAGGTGACTTTGTGTGGCATACACTGACCACGGCAGTGCAAATGTGCAAGGAGTTGCTATCTTGCCGTTAATGATGTCTGTACACTGTACTCCTAGGCAGTTAAGCAAGCCTGTTTTTGAAGTGCAGCTGTCCAAAGAGAGTTCCTGATTTGTTGCTCATTCTGCAATAAAGTTAGGATTAGACCCCTATATTGCACTCATTTTTTTTTTTTTTTGGAAAACAATATACAGATTTAAGGAAAAACAATCCTCCTCCCCATCCCCTATATGCTAAAATTGTATTGTTTCCTGAGTATATTAATATAGTTTTTGAGCCTAATATACTAGATGCTGTAGTTACTTCCCTTCAAATGGCCTAATTTCAGAAAATGCTTCCCTGAACTTTTAATACAAAAAAAATGTTTTAGCCAGCTTCTTGCCCATCAGATCCTGAAGAAAAATAAAGAACTTTTTTTATCTGAATAACACAAATTTGTGGATTTGCAGCTTCGGTGTCTCGTTTGCCTGTCTCCACCCGTGTCTCCGCACACCTGGCGCGCTGGAGTGCATTTAGAACTAGGCCTTCCATTTTATCGTCCATAGCCCAATACGACTAGTGAACTAGCTTTTCTCTGTTAGAAGAACTCTCCGTTATTTTTTCACCCGTACAGCACACACCGGCTTGCAGCTTGCTTCATATAACAAGAGGCGCTCAATACAGCACACACCTTAGTTGCAGCGAGAATTTATTTCATAGGTAATCATGATTTTTAAGCAAAAAAATCTGGTTATGATTTGGTTGGCTTGGACATCGGTTCCATGTACGGGATTTGTATTTGTATAGGGCATAACAACTTTTTTGAGAATTATATAGGGCATAACAACTGTGCTAACATTTTGTGTGGGGCCGAGCAGGCTGCACTCGAAACGGACGTGGTTCGACGCTCCGTTCGCGCGGATGATGATGGCCCAGTTCGGCCCACGTTCCTGGAGAGTGTGTGTGATCGTGGCCTCGTGTCCGGTGCTCCTTCCTCGAGAAGCCACCGAGCCGAGCTCAGCCCAACCGCTGGGACCACCGCCTGTGTGCCCCACTACCGAGCCCCCCGAGAGAAGCGTATGAATGCCTTGCGACGCTTGAGTCAGTCCACTTCTCCACTACCACTGTACCGAGCGCATGGCGGTTGTGGTAGCCTCACCAGCGGTAGCTCACGACTCGGCTGCGAATGGCGGCGGATTGAGGGAGGAGGGAGCGGCGCCGGCAGAGGAAGGTTTGCTGAGAATGCAGGTAGAGGGGAAAAGGGTGGTGGCGGCGGAGATTGCCGTGGAAGGGGAGGAGGAGGAGATGGAGGATGACGACGAAGAGGAGGAGGAGGATGACGATGACGATGAAGAGGAGGAGGAGATGGAGGATGACGATGAAGAGGAGGAGGAGGAGGAAGAAGAAGAAGAAGAGGAGGAGGAGGAGAAGTGGGTAGGACAGTACTCCTCGACGCAGAGCATACTGCTCGTCGGCGACGGGGACTTCTCCTTCTCGCTGGCGCTGGCCACAGGGTTTGGCTCTGGGGCCAACCTCGTCGCCACGTCGCTCGACACCTACGGTTTGTCCGCTTCCATCGCTTTCGCTCTCTCGTACGTGCCTCGTAAAGGTGACGCCCTTTTCGCTGTTCATTAGTGGGTAATTGTGCGATCAGCGATGCCCTTTTCGGTCCTTTGTAGATTGGATACGGAAACAAATAGAGCTGCTCATTCGGATGTGGCATCATTGGATTATGTGGATTTGATGCATTGCTCAATTGAGATCAAGGTTAACCTGAAATGCCTGCCATTACAGTGGGTGATGGAAGCTGCATTGCAATTGCAGCATGATTCTGATATCTGGAAGAACTGGGACTACGGATTTGTAGGACGCCCTTGAATCTCGTTGCCGTGCGTTATTTATTCTTGAAATGGACTTTTTGCTGTTGGGGAAGATTTTTAAATAAATTAAGTAATTAACTAAAAACGTCTTTAGTTAACTTCTAAAATCAGTAATGGTGGTCCTGACTTCTGCGGTGTACATTGTTTCATGCAGGCTGTTTAATTGTTTAAGTTTATCCTAAGTCAAAGTTTGACATAGTTTATTTATAGAAAAATACACCATCAAATTAGTTTAATTAAATCCCCTATGAAGTCTTGATAGTGCCTCTACTTGATATTGTAGATGTTAATATATTTTTCTATAGAATCGATTAAAATAAAGAAGTTTGATTTAGGACAAAACTAAGGCCTACATTTTGGAATGGAGAAGTAGTATAAGTATTTAATGAAGACCATACTTATTGAGCTAGATCTCTTTGTTTTTTCTAACTTTCACATTTTACATAGTTAGAGTTCCAATGTTATCAAGTGGTCGAGTACAGTGTGTGTTTATGAGACATGTTGGCTGTGCAGTTGAAAAGGTCTAGTTTTTGTCATTTCATTTTATCTTTGACTTGTAGACCCCTTTATTATGACTAGATGTTTGAAGCACCTTGCCTTTTGTTTGCACATTGTTATTGCACATCAACACAATTACACAAAGCAACTTATCTTCATCAAGGTTAATAATAGCGCAAAGTGAGCAAATCAGTTGCTTTAAGATCAAATTGGAAAGAAAAGTAAAGAAAAAATAGCTACCTAGAAGAATACCATTGTGCCTAGAAATCCCCTTCCCATGTACGCAGCCACCCACGCCTATAATCTTATATCAGGCTACCTAATAAAATTGTCCCAGAAAATTTGTATGCAGTACCTGAATTTCCTATTTGCTTGAGTCTAATTTCCTATTTCCTAATATTAAGAAGATACTTTGTGTGATGTTTTGATCCTTTTTTTGTGTACTTATCTGTTTCCTCTCTATATCTTGTGGGCAATTCTCTTTTACAGAGGCTTTGGGAAACAAATTCTGCAGAGCCAAGTCTAATATAATGGACCTAAAAAGTTTGGGGGCTACTGTTTTGCATGGCATTGATGTGAAAACAATGAAGTTGCACGCTGACCTCAAAAAGAGACGGTTTGATCGCATTGTCTATAACTTTCCTTATTCTGGCTTCATAGGGAAAGAATATAAGGCGCACGACATCAAGTATGTGTGCTATCTTGTTGTTTTCTCTTTTGCAGTAAACTATTTTTTAAATCCTATGTTCATAAACTTATTGTTATTGGTCCTGTGGATTGGTTGTATCATGATTTTTGGAGTTGATTATATTTTTATATGAAGAGTTATGTTCTTTTAGTACATTAGTACACCTGTAGTCTGAAATGACATTGGATAGAATCTCAATCAAATTCTCCCATTTTCTATTTTCATCTTGGCCACCACATGTCACTGTTAAAAACTTGTTTTTAGATGAACTTCAAGTTCTTATGCTTGCATTAAGAATATGAAACATCATACATTTGCCTTCAAGAATAAGTTACCATGGTTCATAAGCAAGAGAATGTTTATGCTTTAATTAATTCTTCCAGGAAGAATAAGCTGAGAACAAACATTGTTGGTATCATGAATTGTTCCACATGGGTTTTCTTTGCAGAACTTTATGGTAGTTTTTTTAATTTCCTTCTCAATGTACACTATAGAAATTGTTCTTGTAATCTGTCAATTGAAGTTTCTACACATGATTTTATGAAATAAGATGACTTGTCTGTCCAGATTGTTTATTTTGCTATGACAGTTGCTTTTAGGAAACAACAACAAAATTTATCGTGTCTTCCTTTAGCAGCCTTATGTCTCTTACCTGAATTCTTTTTTGTTGTTGTTGAATAATGCATCTGTATTATTATTGACCATCTGCCTTTTTCCTTTAGCCGGCACATGAAACTGGTGAGGGAATTTTTCAGTAATGCATGCTGCCTACTTCGGACTTATGGTGAAATCCATATTAGTCACAGTGGTAATTGCCACACAAAATGGGATCTTGAGGGACTAGCCGCCAAGCATTCTCTTATTTTGGTTGAAAAAGTTGGTTTCCAAGAGGCAGACTATCCCGGATATCACCGGAAGACAGGAGATGGTCCAGATTGTGACAAACCTTTCCCACTAAGTACCTGTTTCACATTCAAGTTCAAAATTGGACGCTTGAAGAAGCGGAAGAAACAGAACAAGAGAAGGGCTGGAGCAATCTCATCTGTTGGAGGCGACACAAGACCATGCCATCCACTTGTTCAGCCATGTTCTGGGATACAGTTTGTTCCAGGAGCTTACACAGCTCGGGTGCCCATGACTCTGCCACCTCATGTAGTTGATTATGATCAACAGCCAGGTAACTTCGTTGGCATACCGAGGGTTACTTTCATCTACAGGGCACCGCGGGTTCAATGCTCAGCATGCCAGGGCCATCAGTCATCATTGATGAATGCTTTGGGCACTCCAGGCAGCATTCCTTCACCAGTGGGCAGAACCTCATCCACCAGTTTGCTTGCTCCTCAAGGGCTTCCACGGTATGAAGAGGGAATCGTTGCTGAACCGCAAGGAAATGCCGACTACTTCTTTGCCTCAGAATACCAAAGGAGACGTCTGGTCAGGGAGTACTGGATGCAGAGGCAACTAATGCCCGAGGGAACGAGCTTGAACTATTCTTCCTTCTTGGAAGCCCGCCAATGGGAGTCTGTTCAGAGACAGGAGCGGCTTCGCAGGATGATCGCATACGGTTTCCAGTGAAGGATCGTCGTCATCCACGGATGTAGAGGCCGGATTGTATTATCCATTATCTAAAAAAAAAAAAGTGAAGGATCGTCGTGCAGACTCCATAGTTTGGTGATGCATGTGTCGCCACCTTGAGGGGGTCGGTATAGAGTCAAGGATCCCATAGTTTGGCTCCGCAGGAGTATAGAGTTAAGGATCCCACAAGCTTTGCATTCCTTTTTTATAACATTTGACTTGAGTGCTAGAATTGTATTGTTTCCTGAGAACCAGCTTGAATTATTCTGCATTCTTGGAAGCCTGCCAATGGGAGTCTGTTCAGAGACAGAAGCGGCCCTGCAGGATGATCGCATCATATGGTCGTCGTCCAGACTCCAGAGTTTGCTGATGTATGTGTCTCTGGGTTGAGGCCTTGAGGGTCGGTCCTCGGTCGAGTAGAGGAACTTGGTCATCTTCCTATAGGTGATAGGTAGGGGGCCCTTTTGTGTGGCAAACACTGCCACATTAGCGAAAGGAACGCTGAACCAAGTTGCTGTGTGAAGATGTAGTTCTTGAAAGCTTGTTTCTGTTTATGGAGCTGCCTGTAGGAGCAGATACAGTTAACAGTATAGAGTAGTGGAGTACTATAGTACTTTTGTATGGGGTTACTGTCAAATACATAATACTGTTAACTGGAGTACTAGCTACTATTGTTGAGTGACTACTAGCATTGTTGACGCAAAAGTAGATACAGTTAACAGTATAGCTACAATACTTTGTCCTTGACATTGTTAATTCAAGGAGTTGTACCAGTTAACAGTTGATGCAAAGGTCACCAACCCTGCCATGGAAAACGTGACGGCACGTTGATTGGACAATAGCCATACCAAGGTGTAGCGTGCAGGAAGCCAGGAATGCACGCAGTTTCTGGCAGCCTAGACATCACACATCCATATCCCATTGAATCAAGTACGGAGTAGATCGCAACAGGAACTCGAGTGTCCATCGCCATGTCATTGGCCAGAGGATCAGTGCAGGTTCGATGTGGTGTTAGAGTTTTCAAAACAATACGGTAGGAGTACTTCACTTTTTGTTTTCAAAAAAAAAAAAAAAACGGTCGTATCGAAGTTTGTAGTGCAAATGCCATTGAGACTGGTTGGAGAGTGGAGAGGGTGCATGTTGGGATAGTTCTCCAATTTTAACATTTTTCTCTCTCAAAAATCATTTTGAATAAATAAGCAATTTAGTTTGAAAATACTGTCACTCTCTTTTGAAAAATTAACATGATATACAATGTTGACAAAATACTTTTTGTAGTAGGATATGGCAATGCCCAAATTGAACATTTACGTGATTACTTCTGTGCTACAACTAAGCTATATTCCTTCCATCCTTTTAAAAGTGTCATTTTTTTACTTTCAAACATTGTTTGACGGTTTGTTTTATTTAATTTTTTATAAATAATAAAATAAACCAATTATTATCAAAGTATCTCTAATAATGAAATAAGCAATAACAAAATAAATTGTATTTTTTTATAACGAATAAATTGTATTTATATTTTAATGAAATAAGTCATATAAATTGTATTTATATTTTTTTGAATAAGATGAACGGTCAAATAAGAAGTCTAAAAAATCTAAAAACGACACTTTTTAATAGGATGGAGGGAGTAGACCATAGGTCTACATGACTATTATCACACTTTTAATGGGATGGAGGGAGTAGACCATAGGTCTACACTTTTAATGGGAGTAGATAATAGCAGAAATGTACACTTATATTTTTATTTCAATTAGCTAGATCTGATATGCATTGCAATTAGAAACCTACCAGGCAATGGTCAGTCTATTTTAGGGCCAGAGTTTTCCTACCTTTTACTTTTAAAAATACTTTATTAATTTACTTATTGGCTGTAAGTATTCCAAAAAATTAAGGCCTAAAATTTGTTTCACATCTTACCACTTATGGAGAGTTGGAGTACGTAGAAAAGTCCATCCAGCTATGATGTAAATACTTCCAAAATCATACAAAATAACTTAGCATTTTTCTCAAATCATGATTATATCTAATTGCTCTGTATGTATATATAGACCTAAGGGGATATTTACATGATTTTTTTATGGAAACAGGAGGAGTGCCCTACTGAGCTTTTATTAGAAAAGGGACAGACTCTTACAAAGTATCTCATGAAACAAAAAGGAAACAAAAAAAAAAAAAATCTAAATAATTATTTTGCAACAGAGGAGCTAAATTTCTTTTTTGCTCTAAGTATAACTAGAGCAAACTCTTGCCGAAAGATTACTTTGCAGCGATCAACAGAAGGTTGTAGTTGCTTAAAGACATTTACATGATTACATCTAAGTCATCGATGTAAAGTTCATGCTACCTTTCTATCTTAATGCAATGGTACACAAGTCTGAGGAAAACTACAAATAGAAATCATATAGCATTTCTCTTAATCCATAGTATTAGAGAAAAGGGAATGCACAATAAATAAAATGAAAAAAAAAAAAAAACGTTGGATGCCACAGCCTGCAAATCACAGGCAATGACACCGTGTGAACACTGGCACCATGTGAGGAGCCGAGGCGTCTCATCCGGTGCTCTGAAGCCGAGGCGTCTCAGACGGGCATATAAGAAGGCGAGCGGACCCTGAAGCCAGCCAAGAAGACACACGCACAGACCACAGTCCAAAAGACACCATTTGAGGTTGCTGCCTTGCTGAGATGGAGAAGCCGAAAAGGGTGAAGCATTACCCTCCGCGCAGGCCATTCTCATCGTCGGCGACGGAGACTTCTCCTTCTCGCTGGCGCTGGCCACCGCGTTTGGTTCCGGCGCCAACCTCGTCGCTACGTCCCTGGACTCCTCTTGTTAGTTCGTTGATTGCTTCTGCTCTCTCATCATGTGTAGCTTAGGGTCGCCATCTTTTCCTCCCTCTCTCTTTTTTGTATCGTTTAGGTTACTCAGTTTTTTTTTTTTTTTTTTGAGAAATCGTTACTCAGTTCTATCGTATTCATGATCCGTTCTTAGAGAGTTAGAGTAACCTTTCTCGTGCTTTTCTGTGTTTTTTACACATTTTTTTTACGCTGATACGGTTTTTATAACTTCTAACCCACTTTAATTATTATGGTTTTCAAAAGTTGTTTTTCCTGTCAATGGATATATATAGGTAATCCACTAAAAGCAATTTCTGTATGACCCATTGTTGGGTGGGGCAGTGCCGCAGGGGACTTTTAATCGATCTTCGTTCTAACTTTGGCCCTCGGCCCCTTCATTTGTATGCATTGAGTTGACATGGTTAACTAAGCTAATAGGAGTAATGCAGTGTGTGAGATTTGATCTGTCATTAGCAGTATTCCTTTAATTTCTCTGCATTTGCTCTGGGTAAATGTCTTTTGCAGGGGATCTGGTAATCAAGTACAGCCAAGCAGCGTTAAATATAGTGGAGCTGAAAAGATTGGGGGCTCAGGTTTTGCATGGCGTGGATGTAGAAACCATGAAGCTGCACAATGACCTGAAGAACAGACGATTTGACAGAGCCGTCTTCAATTTTTCCTCATGCAGGTTTCAAAGGAAAAGAGTATGAGGTGCACATGATCAAGTATGTTTGGCCATTATTTTTCTTCTTTTGTGGACTTTTTGCACGATAATCTGTCATATTGTTCCTACAAACGAGTTGATTTCAAAACCTATGCACATAATAAGTAATCAAGCAAATGGGCAAATGGCCTTGAATATCATTTGTTTATGACTACAAACTGTTCTCTCTTTCAAATTTATTCTAGGTACTGCTGATAACTAAGCAATAATTCATTGTGCTTAGTAACATGCATGATAATCCAAAAATTTAAAAGTAATAAAAAATATCATATCTCCTCAAGGAAAAAAAAAAAAGATAACAAAAAACTTTAGTGCAACGAGAATAAATAACAATATTGTGTCACTATGGTAGGTTTGGAACTGTAAGTATATACATTTGAAATGGTAGGTTTGGAACTTTTATCACTATGATCTGCTCTGCCACGAGCTATGATCTGTAGTTCTCACAAGAACTTTTGTTTTTCCATATATCGGATGATTTCTCAGTTATTTTTTTTGACGAAAAAATTCTCAGCTATCATCATACTAACTATCTGCTCTGTCACTATGATCTGCAGTTCGCACAAGGAACTTGTTTCTAGCTTTTTCAGCAACGCGCGCCACCTGCTTGCGCGCCATGGCGAAATCCATGTCAGCCACAAGACAGGATACCCATACGACAGCTGGGATCTTGGGCACCTAGCTTCCGAATCTTCTCTTCTTCTGATTGAGAAAGTTGATTTTCAGAAAGAAGATTACCCGGGCTACAACCAAAAGAGAGGAGATGGTGAGAAGTGTGACAAGGCATTCAAACTAAATCCTTGTTGCACGTTCAAGTTCAAAATCTCAGAAGCATGAAATGTGTGCACAAGGTTACTACTGAAAAGGATGGATCAAATCAAATAGATGAACTTGGTCTCACTCCAGAGGCCAAATGATATATTGTGTAAAGGTGGAGCACTTTTTGTGTAGCAAAAACTGATGGCATCAGCACAAGAAAAGATGAACCCAGGATCAGTGTCCAGAATGTAACCCTGAACAGCCGAGTCTGTTTTTGCAGTAGGATTGCCTTGTTCACTGTAATATATGGTAGTGTTTATAAAAATGTCTACTTAACTCCTTTTACCCGTTATTATATTTTTCGTTTGGGCCCTGTTCGTTTAGTATTTTTTTTTATCCCAAGTGTTGAAAAGAAGATTAGAAAAACCATCTAAACAACTCTTACAGTGGTTTTGAAGATGATTTTGCTGTCGTTGCATACTACATCGATGACGACATGCATTTTGAGTCAGGAAACAAAATAGAATGGAAAAAAAAAAAGAGAATCTGTCCGATTTTGCTGTCGTTGCATACCACACTAGAAATGCATGAAGGGCACATAACTGTTTATGATTGCATAATGTGAATCTATTCGTCTACTAAATTTGTTCAAAAAGAATACAATTTAATGATACGTATTTAATATTTGATGTTTTTATATACACTCCTTATTCAATATAGTTTGTCAAACTTAATATACTCTACTTTAATTAACTTGACATTTTGCTATAATTGTATTTTTGTGGACTTAACTGCATATGCTAATTTCGAGCGTGCGAGTGAACTTCAATCAGATCAACTGCTCACCTTTTTCTCGCGACGATGGGACCACATGTTAGTCAGTCAATCGTTCGTCGTGTCAATCGGACCCAAGCACGTTTTAGGCGAAGTCATGTCGTTGCACAGTGGATACCACGCCGACCATAACTCCGATTGACTCGGGTCCAATCACCGTACACTAGGGCCTGAACCCTGTACTAGGCCACCGTGCGGCATGGCAGTGGGGGTGGCCTCGCCGGCAGCATCGCACGCCGCGCAGGCGATCGGCAGCGGGGACGGGGCAGCGGGTGAAGCGACGTCGGAGGTCGCGGAGAAGGAGGAACCGCGGCCTGCGGAGCGAGTGCCGGTGCCGGGAATGGGGATAGGGAGCGGAGCGGGGCCAACGGACGGGGTACCAGCGGCGACCGCCGTGGAAGGGGAGGAGGAGAAGTGGCTCAAGGATTACTCGTCGATGCACAGCATACTAACCGTCGGCGACGGGGACTTCTCCTTCTCGCTGGCGCTGGCCTCCAAGTTCGGCTCCGGAGCGCTGATGGTCGCGACGTCGCTCGACACGTATGGTCAGTTCCTTCAATATCCATCGCCCCCGATTTCGCTTCCGGTGCACCGCCTTTGGCAAATATATGCAAATTTCTGAGGGTCGAATATTGAAATTTCTCCGCCTGTCATGAGAATGCTAAAATCAGGGTACAACCAACCACTGAAGTGACCATGGTCAGTTTCACTGATCACCAGTTAACCCTACTGGTTAATCGCCGATTTGTATAGCATTTTCCAAATTTTAGAGGGGTCAGCCGACCCCAAACGAGTACATGTAGCTCCGCCCCTCATGTGAGGATTTGTTGCATTTTGCTCGGTTGAGATTAATGTTATATCTTGCAACGAGTTCCCTTACATTGGGTATGGAACTATGGAAGAGCTATTGCAGTTGCAACACAATGTTGAAAGATCTACAGATTGTTTTTTCAAAAGGAAAGAAAGAAACAATGATCCAAAAGTAATTTGATATTGATAGTTTTTTTTTTTTTTGATGAAACAATTTGATATTGATAGTAGATATACATTGGATTTGTGGGTGCCTTGCATATTAGTATTCCAGTGTATTTTTTGATTCTTGGAAATAGGCTTCTTTCTACTCTGTTTCTCAAGACTTCACTCAATAGATTCTGGGTTCCCCCTAGTTGCTTCATTCTAATTTTATTTTATGACTGATCTGACCTCTTGCCAAAGCTCAAAGGAATAGTGTGGTTTGTGTGATTTTGTGATCAGTAAACAGTTGTACTTGTCTGTATTTCCTCTCCATTGCTTGTGATAGTATTCCTATTTGCTATCCAATGTATTTAGAATGAGAAACGAGTTCCTTTATATTCTGGTGATGGAAGAGCTATTGCAATTGCAACACGATCTTGTAAGATCTGGAAGTAAGTTGTAGATACATTGGATTTATGGGTGACCTTGAATCTTATTTCAGTGTATTTATTTATTTGCAATAGGCTTCTGCTCTACTTGGAACGATCTTACTTAACTGTGAGCAAAAAGTGCAATTTGCATGATATATTGATTTCTAATTGCTAGAGATTATATGTTATGAAGGAACATACCCACTGAGCAAAGAATTTATATATTTTCAAGTTTCTCTGTCCTTTTGCATAGTAGGAATCTGAGATTATAAAAGGGTTAAGTATAATATGTGTGCATAATTTTTTTGGATTTGTGGCCCAAATATCCATTCAGTTTTTTTTTTTTTGAACTTTGTAGTAACTATCAGTTGCTTTCATAACGTTTTTTACGGCACAAAATATTTACTTTCGTACACATGTCTCCCCAACTTATTATGTCAAGGACGATACAAGCACTTGTAAGGCCACAAAAGCAATTTCTTAATTACCCTAATTGGAAAAGAGAAATGATGATAAACTATGGGGAACACTAGCATTCAGCCAAAAGAATTTGCTATCCAGTTAAATGCCCTGATTCAACTCCGTTTAACACCACTGTGTATATTTCTTTAGGAAAATGTTATCCTGCAATAGCTTCTATGTTTCCTAGTTGTTTCATTCTATTTTTAGCATTGACCTGACCTCTTACCTAAGCTTGATCATCTGTGTGATTTTGGGGTCAACAACAGCTGTACATAACTATTTTTTTCTGCATTTGTTGTGGTCTGTTCTTCGTGTAGAGGTGTTGATAGGAAAATATAGCGATGCAGAGTCAAATACAATGAAGTCAAGAGACTGAAAACCACAGTGTTGCATGGCATTGATGTGAGAAGAATGAAATTTCACACTGACCTGATGAACAGACGGTTTGATCGGATTATCTTTAATTTTCCTCATGCTGGTTTCAAAGGAAAAGAGGACGGCATGCATATGATCAAGTATGTGCACCATTTTATTACGTTTTTTTAATTTAAAGTTGAACTAAATTGTGGAATGACACTTGTTGCTAGTCTTCTCAATGTAGTTTGTCTTAGTTCTTCAATTTTTATTTTTATTTTTATTTTTTGTCTTAGTGGATTTCTGAAATCTCGAACTGACTAGCAGTGGGGCTATGCCTTTTTGTATATAACTGTATAACATTATCAAGAAAAACCTTTGAATCTTGTTTCTAGGACTGCTGATCACTACTGAAGTTGTTTCTGAAATTGACTACAAATCCTTATATGCCTCCTGTTTTTCTTTTCTTTTCTTTTCTGTTAAAAATAAAACTGCACTCTTGCATAGAGTAGGAGACTCGAGACTATAAGAGTAAGTAATATATTATATTATCTAAAGCTGTGATATAGTAGATGTTTTACCTGAAGAATAAAAAACCTATCTCATCTGCCCTCAACAGGACATTTTACCTCAGATCTTATGATACAAAAAAAAAAGTCCCATGTGCCAATCTCTGATGCAAGGCCAATAAGCTAAGAACAGTATTGGTGGTTTTGTAGTCATTTGTGTTTTGTTATTATTTTTTATGGAACTTTATAGTAGTTTTTTGTTAGTTAATTCTATGTAGGGACACTATACTAGAGTAACTATTGGAATGTTTTAGTTGAATGCTATCTATACATATTAAACAAGGTCAATACTTGTGACGAAAAATTTGTAACAATGGTAATTAAGTACTTAACAGATGGTTTCTTACTGATTTTTTTTTTTTCTTCAAAATTAACAAGTTCCATTCTTAATACTTAGTCTGTTACTTATCTCCCTATTAATCATCTGCTCTTGACATTTAGATTGCACAAGAAGCTATTGAGGGATTTTTTTCAGTAATGCACGCCACCTGCTTATGGCTTATGGGGAAATCCATGTCAGACACAAGAGAGGAGGGCCTTACGAAAGATGGGATCTTGAGCAGTTAGCCTCTGAGTCTTCTCTTATTATGTTTTGCGAAAGAAAGTTTCCAAAAGCAGATTATCCTGGTTATAACCAAAAGAGAGGAGATGGTGCAACGTGTGACCAACCATTCGATCTTGGTCATTCTTGCACATTCAAGTTTCAAATAGGAGACTTGAAGAAACAGAAGAAACAGAATCGAAACAGTGTTGGCTCAATCTCATCCCTTGGAGGCAGCAATGGCCCTTTTTGCAATCTGGAAACAGACATTAGACCATTTCATTCACTTCCACTTGTTGAACCATGGCCGTGGCTACATTTTACTCCACCAGCTAACACAGTTCGCATGCCGATACCACTGCAGCCTTACATAATTGCTCAAAGGCAACAGCCAGGTCTTCCACTAAACTTGGATGGCATTGTGAGGGCTCCTTTACATCAACTGCCAAACTTCAGCATCCCAGGGCCATCGTCAAATGTGTTGTCTGCTCCAGGTGGCATTCCTCTTCCAATCTGCAGAACCGGATTTCCCAATCTCCTTGCACTCCTGAACCAGCCTTGGTATCAGCAGAGAAATATCACTGGTCTGCCAGGACATGTACATCAACAGCCAAGCTTCTGCATCCCAGGGCCATCGTCAAATGTGTTGTCTGCTCCAGGTGGCATTCCTCTACCAATCTACAGAACCGCATTTCCCAATCCCCTTGCACTCCTGAACCAGCCTTGGTATCAGCAGAGAACTATCACTGGTCTGCCAGGACATGATGTCTTTTCTTACTTCGAACACCAAAGGTGTCTACAGTGGCAGTGTGAAGTGCTGAGGAAAGCTATCATGCCTGGAGCAGCTGCCTTGAGCTACTCTTCTGCCTTCTTGGAAGAACAACACCGGGTCTCTGTTCAAAGCCCCCGAATGTGCGTGCAGAACGAGTGTGAAGTGCAGAGGAAAGTTATGATGCCTGGAGCAGCCGGCTTGAGCTATTCTTCTGCCTTCTTGGATCAACAGCACTGGGATTCTGTTCAGAGGCACGGATGGTGTCTGCAGGGGGAGTCTGAAGCACAGAGGAAAGCTATGATGCCTGGAGCAGCCGGCTTGAGCTATTCTTCTGCCTTCTTGGAACAATGCAACAGGGAATCAGTTCAGAGGAGGGGTTGAACAAGATGATCGCGTAGGTTTTCAGTGAAGATTAACCGCATTAGGACCTCAGACGTCGATGTGTATATGCAAGGAGGATCGGTCGGGTAGAGGAACTTCCAGACATGACATATTTTATGCTATAAATGACCAAGAGTTTTGTGTACAAGGTAGAGCCACTTATGTATCAAACACTAACAGCGCATCAGAAGGAATGTTTATTTCACTATATCTGTGTAGATTCCATCGGCAGTCGAGTCTGTGTTTTGTGCAATGCTGCTGCCGCACTGTAGGTAGCTCGCTTATGCTATGGTAGTGCCAGGGTGGTAAGTCTGAACCAAGGAACTGTCGGGGAATTGCTTCCACACACCCCGACCCCGTGGCCCGTGCTGCAGTGCCGGCTGCTGCTGCTGCGGCTCAAGGAGATGACAAGTGGGACCGGGCCTTTATGGGCTATCTTTTTTCTATACGCAGAACAAAATCTGTAAACCTAATGCTCATATGTTGCACGAAGCGAAATGAAAATTCGAAATTTAAACATGTCATGTTGAAAGTTCAAGGCAAAAAAATAAATCATTTTCTGAATGCAAAGAATTGAAAAACAGAGACAACTACCGGTTTAGAGCATCTCCATGAGTTCTCAAAACAATTTCCCAATACATGATTTCGGGCAATATTGAAAAAAAACACATGTTTAGAAATGGTTTGGCATCAAGAGAGAAAGAAAGTACTACTCCATAGTTGAAAAAAAAAACGTTGAGGACAGCGACACGGTCTTCAAAAGCGCGCAACTTTGATTTCTCTTTTCTATAAAAATATTTATCAAAAAATTATATATGTATACTTTTATGAAAGTATTTTTCTAAGACAAATCTATTGATATGATTTTCACATTTCTAAACTCAACGACTTAAAAGTTATTCATGATTTATGTTTCCAATGTTTGACCCAAACCTTTTCCAAAACATCTTTCTTTTCAACTATGGAGGGAGTATAAAATTGGTTAGGCTGATTTAGAATTCTGGATTCTTGATTTAAAATTATCTATTTTTTAGGAGCGAGATTTAGAAAAGTATTGAGGAAGCCAACAAATATGCCCCCAACTTTTTTTAAGTCACTTTGGATTCTTTTTTTGTCTCATAATAAAACAATATCAAAGACAACTTATCGATCATGGTACAATGTTTTTGTCTCACATAATATAAGCTGTAGAAACCACTAGCCGAACAGTCCCCACTATTGGTGATGCTCTTACGTGCTAATGAATGCTAAAAACTTGAAGTCCTTGAGTTGGAGTGTTGGACTATTTACGTACTATTGCCCAAATGCTTCTTGGAGTGTTGGACTATTTTATGTACTATTGCCCAAATGCTTCTTTCCGCGCACGCATGTGGTAACGCTTCATTGTGCGTGCTCGAGAAGACAAAAAAATTATAGACAAACTCACCTGTTGTCGAAGATGAAGAAGGCCGCAACATTAGGGTTGTGGTTTCTAGGATTTTCATGCTCTTTAGTCTTAGAAGGAACTTCCGGGGAGAACTTTGGAATGACAGTGGGGATGGTAGGGTGGTGGGAGAGAGGCTGGTTAGGTGTTGCTAGCGGCTTGAGCGACGACCGAAGAAGGACTTGCGATTAGCGCGGCGGTTGTGGAGGGCGGTGACAGAGGTGCATTGCTAGAGTAGAAGAGGGGGTGGAGGCGAGGGCGCCTATGCTAGATCTGAATAGAGAACTCCTATTAGGGTTGGTTGTGGTTAGGACGACAACTGAGGCGACATGGACATCGTTGAAGCTAGACATGGTGAGGAGGCTGCATGGGAGTGTAGGAGGAGGAAGAGGAGGCACGCGGAACTTGTTCTTTGTCAATTGGTTGTCCACCTCCGAAAAAATAGCATGACACTCGGAAGATGTTGACATTTTGAGAGACCACAAAAAATTATTTAATAAAACAAGTTGTCTCCTAAAATTATTTTTTTATAGCGTGATGAGATCTAAGGGGGGTGTTTGGTTCTATGGACTTTTTTGTGTGGTGACTAAAAAAAGTCTCTAAAAGTCCTTAAAAAACCAAACAGAGGGACTTTTTTTATAACTTTTCACCAAAGTCCTAAAAGCTCCTACTGAGGTTCCTTTTCTAAAAGTCCTAGGACTAAAAAAAAAGTCTTAGGACTAATTAACCAAACACCCCCTGAATATATAGGAAATGCTAACAAGGCATTGACGTGACCCCTTTGGGAGAAACAATTTGACCTTTTTTTAATAATAATAATAATTTACCGCATGCCTTATAGAGGATTCGTGGTCTTGGTAGCCGATCGATGAACCTAGCAATGAAGCACTAGCTATAACAGGTGTACTCACTCCGTCCCATTGAGCTTGTCACCCCCGATTCCGTACCATCTTGTTCGATGATTCGTCTTATTCAATTTTTTACATAAATTGTTATGACTTATTTTATCAATAAAGATACTTAAATATTGATAATTCAATTTATTATTTATATAAATATTTTGAATAAGACGGATGGTCAAAATGAAGTATAAAAAATCAAAAATATCAAACTCCATGGGACGGAGGGAGTAGTTATTCAAATGTTTCTTATGAGCGAATTTTTTTTCAAACTTAGCGGACAATTTATTTAACATCACATCGTGAGCCTCCATCATCATTTGAATTTGATCAACAACTAGTTAAATGCCCGTGCGTTGCTACGGGAACACAAATACCATGGTAACATATGTACAAAGCGCAAAGAAAGATTTAAATATGAAACATCGACTTTAATTATCCATAATGTAATAACCTGTTTGCAAGCGTGATGATGGAAACATTAAGATAATATTACATAAGTCTTTAAGAAAGCTACGTATTTAAAATATAACTCTAATGTTTTTGTTGGGCAACATGATCAACTTGTACTTGTGATTGTGAATTAGTCGCACTTTTCTTACCTGGTTCAAAACAAAGCGTCAAATGGATGAATCTACTGAAATCTAAACCAACGTTTTCATCCAAAAACATGTGTATATCAACAATTACCTCCACGAGTAGTGTTTGTCAAGTCCCTTAATGGTGTAGGACCATCACCATTTTCCATTTAGACTTATGTAGAAAAAAAAACTCCGCTTAACCACTGCATGAGGACGATATAAGTTAGCAAATAGGTGAAAGTACAAGAGAAAGCTATCCAGTTTGATTGGCAGGCTCGTATTATTTGGAACTCATGGATATAGACAGACTCAGGACCAATCAAAAAATAGATATCATTGTGTACAGATCTCCACCGCACATGCCAAACTGTCTCATCGTGTACCAAAGAAATAAAGACTGCCATGTAATTGATAAAGGGAAAAAGAAAAGCACGATCACTACCATATTGTGTTTGGAATATATTTCAATCGACCGACGAACAATCATCACTTGCTATCTAAATTGTCGCAGTAAATTACACTACTGCATCATGCTCATAAAAAGAAATAAATTACAAGGGATAAATATATGGTTTTTCAGTAAACTCACATTAGGATCATCTCCAAAGCCTCATGTTTTTTTAAGTGCAACAGACAACATAAAGGTGGATTGCGAAAAAATTCCAGCCACTGAAATGTGCACACGTTCCTCCCCTGCAGCGAAGCGAAGCGAGATGGCTGCTCGGCCTACCCGCTGGTGGTGGCCGTGCTGCGACGTGCCGGAGACCCACCGCCGCATCCTCGTCTCGCTGGGCTGCATCGTGAGCGAGATCGAGCCCATTTACCCGCCTGAGAACCAGACGCAGTTCGCCATGGCATACTATGTCATCAACTATTCCAAGCTTTGCATCTAGGAGGTACTGTACTGTCGTAACCAACACACCACTGCTGAAACTGAACTCATCCATGAACTGCTTTTGACCATTTTTGCCCATATAACTGTGATGGTGCTCACATGGGTTTCGATTAATTCGTGCAGTTTGTGGAGTACGTACGAGAGGATGGTGTACCTGGACGCGGACATCCAGGTTTTCGAGAACATCGATGAGCTGTTCGAGCTCGAGAAGGGCCACTTCTACGCGGTGATGGACTGCTTCTGCGAGAAGACGTAGAGCCACACCCCGCAGTCCAAGATCGGCTACTGCCAACAGTGCCCCGGACAAGGTGGCGTGGCCGACCGCCGAGCTTGGTGCTCTGCCGGCGCTCTACTTCAACGCCGGCATGTTCGTGCACGAGCCCAGCATGGCCACCGCCAAGGCACTCCTCGAGGGACAGGCAAAGCCGCACGTCCGGCGGGCGCGCGCGAGGGGGCACGGCTGGGCTGGCTCCATCGAGTTCCATGACGTGTTGGAGTACGACTCCCCGGCACCCGACCTGGCCTCGACGACACCGATGCCCATGATCGAGACCTTCGCCGCCGAGGTGCGCACCCGGCCGCTCACAGCGACTCCTCCAGCGCCTGTCCGCTACCCACCGCCGCGCCGTACCAGTGTTCGACCGCCTCAACCCCTTGGCCGCCACGGGCACAAGCTCGTCACGTGAAAGTGCGGCCGTGGTCACAGCAAAGCATAGGTAAAAGGTTGGGCCTCTGAGCGCTTACCGTGGTCGTGGACGTCGTTGCGATCGTCGGTGCTGCTCGCGGTTCCCAGAATTCGCTGCCGTCGCTTTCGTCCGTTGAAACCGCCGCGAGATCAGTTTCGCCTGGCGCGCCGCTTCGACTCGGTTGTTAGGGCTAGACGGATCTTTCCGGATGTTGTGGCGGGGTCGCGTCGCTGGGGCCGCCAGCGCTGCCGCCGAGGGGCGCCAAGGCCGCTGCTCCACGTCCCTATCCCGCCCGGCGGGAGCCTTCCATGGGGGCGCGCCGCCGCGCCCCCGCGGAGTGCCAAGAGGCGCCGCCCGCCGGCTGCGCACGCGTCCGATCCCGCCGGCCGGAGCCTTCCACACGGGGCCGCCACGGCCCGCTGCGGCGTGCGGTCGAAAGCGAGATGGAGGCCCGCGGCTTGGGAGAGCGATTCTGTGGAGAGGTGAAGGCGCCGAGGATGGCGAGGGCTAGGAGCGTCGCGGTAGAGCGAGGTGGAGCCTTGGAGGTGGGCGGTAGTTCCGCTGCACGTAGGGATAGCCGGGTGTTCCGCTGGATGGGATGGACGCGGGGGCGCTGATTAATAACGGGCGCGGGATTAGGCGCAGCGAGACTCATTAGGGAAAAGGGCGATTCTTTTTCCTTCTTTTTAGTAGTAAGATAACAATAGAAGGTGGGCACTTGAAGGGGTTGACTTCTTTGACATGCTTTACTACACTCGAATGAACGGCTTGCAGATTGGCAGCAAGCCAGCAACCTTCTCCTCCAACATCTTAACTTCTTTGAAATGCTTGATATTCATTGCATCCGTCGCATCGCCCGCTCTTCTTCTTGTGGGACATTGTAGCCTTTCAAAAAAAAAAAAAAAAAAGAATAGAACACTTTGATTTCTTTCCCGGCAAAGCCACAAACCCCGTGGAGCCTATTTACCAGCCACGTTTGTGGCCTTTCTTTCCTTCCCGTCCTAGCAGGTCTTCACAGCCCAGCCCAAAACCCCACAAAGCGCCAGCCACTGCCGCGTCCCGTCCCGAGCCGAGCGGCCGCCCCCGTCCGTCCTCGCGAGTCGCGACTCGCCCGTCGCCCCGTCCTCCGCCCTCCGCCCTCCGCAGGCCAGCCGCCCCCGCCCGAGCCCTCTCCCTCCGGCCTCGGCCAAAGACAGCCACCCAGCCGGACAGGTCGCCCAGGCGCCCACGCTCAGCTGGCTGCTGGCCAGTTGTCTATGCCGCCAGCCGCCAGGGGCCAGTTCTACTGCTGCTTTTTTCCTGTCTCCAGTCTCAGTGAGGCGAATGTTGTTCCGTTTTTGTTTTGGATATTAGTGATTCAGTGATTTCACGGCAATATTTCATATTGTACGGCATAACAATAATAGACTAGAATGGAAAGATATTATGCTAAGAAATAGAATGAATGATGATTGGATGGATATTAGCACGATATGCTATATTGAGCAGGATTTGTTTGCGTTGATTGAAGATGAAAAATGTTTGAAGCGCTTTCAAGGATTATGAACTATGACATTTGTTTATTTTGTATGTAGATTTGGCGATGCCGGTCCAAGTGGTGTGTAATTGTGAAGACATATTTGATCATTTAGTTATCAGAAGCTCTTTATTAGGTACCTTTTTATCATTAGTGATGTATGTGTTGTTTGTTTGAGCACTTCGAATTAAGCGTTATTTGTTATATCTATTAGTTTACGACTAGTATGCTTCTATTATTTACACTTCCAGTCATCATAGACACGAAGAGAAAACACCATAACAGGGGCTAGAAAAGTTAGGGTTCCGGTTTGGAAACTAGATTGGGTTTGTATTTATATATCTTGAAATAGAGTACGAATACATCACGAAAAACAACCTGAATCAAACATGAAAATAGTCCTTGGACTTTGAACTGGGAGATACGAACTGAACTGTGCGGTGCTGCATTTTTCTTAGGCCTGCCTAATTTAGCTAGGAACATTTATCCTTTCCTATATCGATTGAAACACCCACTTCAAGTAAAGAAAACCACTTCTACCTTAATATAATGATATGCAAGCCTTTTGCGTGTTCGAGAAAAAACAAAAGAAAACAAAAAATGGTTCATTGAACAAGCTTCTGAGTAGAAAGGGAAAGCTGCTCAAGTCAAGATGCCTGTAGAGAAAAAGCTGCTTCCTTTCAAAAAATTACACGCTCATTCCCAAACTCCTAGTGGCCCTTCAGTTGCCAACCATTAAAAAGAATCCCCAGAAGCTGCCATCATTGAGTCACTGGCTCACTGCTGGCGGAATCGAACGTTCTGATGAAGCCTTGACTTGCACGAGAATCACAGCAACAGAAAAGCAGCAGTGGATCGGAAGGACACCAATTCACCATGTTCACTTCCACAACTCTGGCTTCCAGTGGGATACTGGCAATGGTTTGTTGGGTCTAGCCAGCAACCCACTCAGATTCGTCATTTTTGCAAGCTGATGGGTTAGATGACAACCCAACCTGACACACCTAGAAGTCGCCACTGTGGCGAGGTGCCAGATGGTCCAGGCAGGTTATCAGGTTCTGCTTCGCCTGTGGATTCACCTGCATTTTTTATGTAAACATGGCATAAAGGGGAGGGACAAATAATCTGATGTATCCAATGTAAAGTGATCTATAGCTACACTTTCTTGATTATGCCAACAAAACTGAGATTATGTGCCGTCTACTTTGACTTTTTATCAACATTGTTGGTCATCCTTACTTAAAGCCTTGTAAGTGCACTAAGAACCACTTGCAGGTCCACTTCTATATTCATTTGTCAGTAATTGGTAATCCCAAAATACAAATATAGAGAAAGTATTGGATAGGAAGGTGATTTTACTTGCCTTGTGTTGACCAATAGACCTTTGGAATATGATTTAGCTTTGCCATTTGAAGGTTCCTCACAAAATCAGAACGCATCCTAGTAAAGTATGCCTCTTTGACAGAATTGAGAAATTCAATGCCAGTAGGGACGTCCTGCAACTCCTTGAGGCGATCCATGTGAAGACATTCAAGTCTGACCAAAGCTCCCTCCTGTATGCATATTTGATTGAGTTCTGGCAAATCAGCCAATACAATGCTCTTCAGTTTTTGGAACCACGTTCCATGAAAGTTTAGCTGTTGTCCAGTGTACGCCCTTGTAAGGCGTAATTCAGTTAAATTTGACAATCCAGAAAGCAGTGTTACTGGACTCTCGATGAGCTGACACCAAGATAACTCAATCTGCAGAAGCTGATTTCTGTGAGTACAGAAAAATGGAGATTCCAAAGTCCCTTCAGACAACCGACCTATCAATTCTAGCTTTTCAAGAGGGCTTTGCAGTGTCAAATCTTCAAGCAGGAGGAGCTCAGCTTCATTGATGGCTCTTATGTGTAATTTTGTAAGCTGATGCATCTTTGATAAAGAGTAGCACAGTTGTGCACAATGGTTACTTCTCACATAAGTAATGGAAACAGACCTCAGCTGGGATAAATCAACTAATTTTGCAACAAACATTTTAGTTGCTCGGACTTCGTTCAAAGATTGTAATTCCTTCATATCCCACAAGCCCTCAAATGGCTCCATAGGTTCCCAATTATGGAAACTTCTATATGTTGCATCTAGCAACTTCCAAACAAGGAGGTGACGTAATTTTCTCAGTTTAAAAAACCCTTGTGGAAAATTCAGTATTTGTGTGCGTTCAAGGCTCAATGTTTGTAAATTGTGGAGCTTCGTAATTGATCTAGGGAGTTCCTTAACATTAGAGTCATCTAGGCACAAATACCTAAGGTTGAATAGCTCCCCAATCGAATTGGGGATATCCTCAATATGCAAGCCGGATAAGTCTAATACTGTAAGGTACTTAGATCCTGAGAAAATAAAAGAATACCATGATGATAACTCCATGCTGGTGTCAAATGATATGAATGTGCGATGCCTGGATGGACATATGCCTGATTGAATACCCTTGTTGCAGTGGTGAACCGACACACGGCGGAAATCCAATCCCACATGTACCATCCCATGAGTGTCATCAACATTTATACTAAAATTCTCCTTTTTAGATTGGAAAATGGCTAGTTCACGGACAAGATCATGCATACGGAGATATTGCATCCTATCAAAACTGTTGCACTTCGCTACCTGAAGCAAACTTCGTTGAACGAGTTCTCCCAGGTAAGATTCAGCAACTTCTTCTAAACTGCTTGCTCCTTTTTGTTCAATAAACCCTTCAGCAATCAACAATCTAATCAATCGCTTTCTAAGTATTGGATAGTCTTCTGGGAAAATAGCAAAATACAAGAAACAGTTCTTCAAATAGTCTGGTAGGTATTTATAGCTTAGATTCAGAATTTTCTCGACATGATTTAGGCCCTCATTGTTGTGTAGCTCCCAAATAAGTTGATTATAAAATACCCTCCAATCTTTAACACTTTTCTTTTTCAAGGACAATAAACTCCCTATTGCCACAAGAGCTAATGGTAAACCATCACATTTATCCACTATGTCTTTACCACACTGCTGCAGTTCTGTGGGGCAGAAATGATTTTTAGTTTTTGAAAATGCCTTCCTGCAAAATAGAAGCCATGCATCATGGTCATTTAGAGGCTCGACCTTGATTTTACAATCATCCTCGGCTATCGAAGCTACTTCCTCAATTCTTGTTGTGATTATTACTCTGCTTCCCAAGCCATTATTGACAAGAACTTCTCTGATTTTTAAAAGAACCTCAGTCGTCCAGACATCATCCAGTATGATCAAATACCTCCTTTTATCCAGAACTTTTATTAATTCCATTTTTAATTCTGCACTGTTCATACTTGCCGCATCGAATGCTCTATTGTCATTTCCAGATATTTCTTTCAACATGTTTCTCCAAATATCAATAATTTTACATGACTGGGAAACAGAAACCCATGCATGGCAATTAAAATTGGATATTAGTGTTGCATTGTTGTAGACATTATTGACAAGGGTGCTTTTCCCTAGGCCACCCATACCCCAAACAGCAATAATCCGAAGAGAAGATTGTTCCATATGCAGTGAATTAATCAAGATTTCTCTGTTTTTATCAATTCCTACGAGTTCATTGTCATTGACTGAATGGTCATGTCCAGGATGATATAGTTGCTGCTCGCTGTCATAATTTATAGCTGGAATATAGTTTTCACTAGATATTGGTTGGGCCCAACGACTGATTCTTTTTGAAAGTTCCTTAACTTCTTTGTTTATTATATCTGCTTTGGTCGCAATTTCATCAAGTGAAAATAAAGAATTGTGTTTCATGAAAATTTTCTTCACAGAAGCCCGTGTCTCTCTCTGTTGATATTCATTAATAAGATAGATATATTCATCCACAATGTCTTCCATATCATATGCCAACCTTCGGACTTGCTTTATCCAAGTTTCCATCACTTCACTATTGCAACCCTTCATGCCAATGTCCTTAAGAAATGCATTGATAACCTCAAGTTCATCTTTTATCAGTTTCATATTAACTGGAAGTGCCATTTGCAACTCAGAAGTCTTTCCAAGCAAGGGTTTAGCTAACTTTAGTGTTTCACGTGCCAGTGCTATTCCTATCTTTTCTATGACAAAAAAGGACAGCAACTTCTACCATTTCTCTTCGTGGGGTTTGACTTCAATATGGCAACACAATATATTTGCAATAACTAACATGTCTTATGCACAAAATCCATCCTTTTACATCACATCTACAAAATAATACAACTTTTTGTCAAATAGGAACACTAACTATTGAGTGAGACGTAATAATTATTAAAGAAGACCTGATTTTATTGAAATCTGATATGCTAAACCATTTGAGATACCTGCAGGCTTGCAGAAAGTTGTTGAAATGGATGAATTATCCTAGGAGTGCATACATTGGATGGGAAACGAAAATATATGAGCAGTAGATAACCCTGCTGGCTTTTGTTACTGTTGCTTCCATAATTTTTCTGCTGGGCCTGGGGAATGAAAGAAAAAGTGTAAGTTAAGATAAAATGACATGAAAACATTGAGTTTTGTCTCAAATTGTGCAAAAAAAATATAAGCAAGAAAAATAATTAATTTCTTTCCTTGGAATAGAATCCAAATTCAGTTTCCAAATTTTTATGTTGTAGCAAACCAACAATTTTAAATGTATCGTATATGCTCTACTGTGATTGTTGTATAAATTGAAAACAATAGTCCTCTTAAATGACTTTTTCGTTGCTCCAGATATATTTCATCTACAAAAACTTAGACCTTTCAAATGGGGAAGTTATACTAGAAATGAACGATGCAAAAGGGAATTTGCATCTTTATTGTTCTCATGGCTGGACCTTTGGGATGCATTCTTAACGAAAATTCCTATCAGGAAATGAAAGACCTTAGTCCCCCATAGTTTCCCCTGGAAATGAAAGAACAACCTAAGAACCAAACTTCAGTAGACCTGACTAGTTGACTCCTAAACAACCTAAAGAACCAAATAACAGTAACTTGCTTACTTAAAATTAGAGATAAATAATCACAGCATTACTCTGTATTGCTATCCTAATTAGTGTGAGCTCAACTGAACGGATCGACACCAACAGTTTGGGTTTCGGTGATTGAACACAAGGATATGTGGCTAAATTTGTTTTGTAGGGTATAACAAAGGGTTAGTCATATTGAGGCCATTCAATATTCTTGGCCCCTGTTGATTTGTATTTGACGTATGGCAGCTAAGGACGTAGCAGTGTAAGTGTGGCTAGGTGCTGGAGGAATTTAGACTTAATGTTGCGGCTTTATTTGTATCCTTGGTCATACTATTGGGGAATTTGAGATTGGTCATTTGATCAAAATTGGAGTCGAGCATTTTGATGCACACATATGAGTTGCTCCTAATAAGCGAAGTTGATCAAAAGTGGCTAGATGAGAGAGAATAAGTCTAGGATCATAAAGAAGCTAAATTAGAAGAGATCAGACTTCAAAAATGGAGACACATTTGAAGTTATTTGATACACCGTAGTGGTTGATCAAGGCCACTGGATTATTCAGTGACAATGTACCATGCTTAGTGTTAGGCAGTATCCCTCATCAGATAGTAGGGTAATGGGTTCTAACTTGGACCACTGGATCATCCAGTGTTACTGTGCTCTAAAGATTTCATGTTCGACAAGCTTATTCGAGTGCACAATATGATTTGATTTGCACCTCTGTGGATCCTGGTGGACCATGCGGTGGTACTGTGCAATGGCTAGGTTAACTTGGACAAGTTTAATAGTGTGCACCATATGGCTCGCCATGTTCCTTAATGGTCACATCATATCATTTGGTGTGATATATTCAGGAGTCTTCAGCAGTGCCCATTGGAAAAATAGACATTCATGTTGAATGATTCGGTGTCCCTTGGTGCGGTTCGTCCCTTATTGCATTTCTAGGCTTGACTTTTTCCAACTTTTCATTGCCTTCTCTTGCCTATAAATGTGTGTTCCTTTTTGAATCCCTAGAAGCTACACATACGTGGAGGTGTTGACGAGGGGTCGAGGGAACTTCAAATCGAGGAGAGTGCTTAGTGATTTTTGTGTGCATCCTTATGTTCTTCGCTTGAAGGTTGACCAAGTGAAGGTCGAAGGTGTATCACTCTTGGTGGAGGACTATGTGACTTTCCCGGCGGAGCTACTTTGTATGGAAGCTCCTTGCTTTGTACTCGATTTGAAACCCACGGATCTGGAGTGAAGGATGGATATTCACTAGGAGGATATTCCTTTGTGCCAATTTCCTTAAAATGGATATTTTGATCATTCAAGTTCGTCTTTTATCAGTTTCACGTCAACTGAAAGTGCCATTTGCAACTCAGTTTTTTCTAAGCAAGAGTTTAGTTGACTTTAGTCTCTCACCTGCCACAGCTATTTCCATCTTTTTATATGGCCAAAGAACAGCTTTTTTTTTTTTTTTTCTTTCGTGCTGTTTTAGTTCAATAAGTCGCATAATATATTTGCAATAATTGATACTAAATCCTGTGCACAATTTCCATCATTTTACATTACAATCCACAAAAACAACACTATTTTTTTTTTATCAAACAGAGGTACTACTAATTAAAGGGAGATCATTTTATTGAAACCATATTTGCTAAAATCATTTCTAAGACCATCATGCTTGCTCCTTGCTGAAAATAGTTGAAATACATGCATCATTTTTGGAGTACATGAAGCCTCAAGAGAGAGAAACTAATTGCGAAAACAATTCATACAAGAAAGAGCCGTGATTTCTTTATTTCGCAACAACTGAGGTTGCCAAATTATTTCTGTCGTAACTTACATGTCAAATCATTTTTAACATACTTCCTGTACATATTGGCTACAAACCCCTTTTTTCAGCACGTGTTTCATTAAGACCTACGATTTTACTCTGAGACAGTACAATAAGGAAAATAAATAAATGAAAGGAGAGTAGAGTGTTGGACCTTTACACGTTCGATCAATTTGCCTTTGTCCTCAAGTCAATGTGGAAAATGTACCCTTCTAAGCAATGCAGGAGAGCTTCATAAAGATAGCCAGGTGTGTAGGAGGGCAAAGTTGAAGGCAAAAGTAAAGCAGCACCAATTTGCCTAGGTACTCAACAGAGGAGTATAGGTTGATGAGTTCGTTGATGAGCAATGTGGCACTTCCATAGTGCTTCATATATACAGACAGATTCCGTCACAGTATATGCTATTGGGTTCAGCAACTGCAGAAATTACATAGAATTTCAGACGATGTTAGGTCAATAGAAGATTATAATACGGTTACTGACTTGTCTCCAACCTAAACTGTCAAACAAGTTTACTTAGAATAATAGAGATAGAGATACTTTGTCATGACTACTAAGAACGTGGGTCCAGTTGACTTGACTAGAAAGTAGCAACTAGCTGACTCGTAGAAAAAGTGAATTAGTGTATATGCCCATACCTCGTCCACTTAAAAAGAGATAAATAAGCATTGATCATTGATGACTCTAAGTTAATCTCATAATAATTCACTTTCACTCAGTGTCAAAGCTAAGTAACTGCAAGCGCAATGTGGAACTGGAACCGTTGTCCATTCAAACAGAAAGTTTCGAACATGGAAAACCATTTTGGACCAGATACACGACCTAGACCAAAAAGAAATATCTTGTCATACTCATAAACCACAACTTTTTTTTTTTTTCAAAATCAGGTCTTTACCCGTTTTTTTCGAGGAGTGCCCAAAAGAAAGCTCTCGAACCGATACAAAAAGACTCGCGAGTAATCCTAGTATTACCTCGCGGAGTCGAAAGACGCAACAATAAGCAAGAATACAAAAGTAGGAAGACATCCACCACGTAACACTAACCAACTATATGCCTACAAAGAAGGGAATGGCGTCCCACAGACGCCACCGAACATGGCACCAGAGGGACTTTCGTCCCCACGGCTGGCCCCAACCACCGGCTTGACGAACGGATCTTTGGACGACGCCTTTCAGGAAGGTGAGTGACACATGAAATGCCACCGCCGCCGTCCCGAACGAAGACGGGCAGAGTTTTCACTCAAGATCTTGGTCGATGTCTGACCCCAACCACCCCGGCCATGTCGCGTTGGAAGGTTAGAGAGCATGGCCAGTCCTGCACGCCAAGCATTGGAATGGACAAAGAACGGCCAACACTGGAGGCCGCCGGCCGGCACCAAGCACCTAGATCTAGCAAAGCCGCACCGAACTTGGCGAACACCTTTGGTGCGAGGCCGCGCAGGCCTGGCCCGGCGTGGGTTGTTCTGCGACGCGCTGGGCGGCGTCTGCCCGGCGGCCCCGGCCCGTGCCACGGCGAGTGGAAGCGGGGTGGTGCCATGGGTCGGCGCCTCGACCTCCTCCCTTGCCATTACGCGCGGGTGCCCCGACACGCAACCCGCCACGGCGCACGAGAGCGGCTCGAAACACCGGATCCGGCAAGGCGAACCGGATCCCTTGAAGGGACGGTGGATCCGGCTGCCCGGCCGGCGGCTCGTCGGAGGAAGGACCAGTTATAGTTTCGAGGTAAGGGGGGATATGGAGGAGGGGAGGGGGAGAGGTTGCGTGTGAAACCTTTTTTTGGGCGGGCGGCGGCGGAGTGGTGGAGGAGGCCATGCTCCTCAGGCGGCGGTGGCGCGGGCGCCCTCGAGTCGCCCGTTGGGGGCGCTCCCGGGAAGGAAGGGAAGGTCCACACCCATATTTAATACTATCTCTTATGGTGGTAACAAAGCAAGGTGATCTCCCTAAACAACATACCCATCATTTCTATGTGTTCCCAAATCCACTATAAAGTTTGGTGCCACTGATCTGTAAAAGTGCAGCCATCGAAATTCAGAGCTAAATGCTACAGACCAATTTAGAACACTGATGAAAAACCACACGCTCCCACACGCTCCTTGCAAACACGTACGCAATGTGAGCAATTGCGTAATGGCGAGGAGGAGGTCGTCCAGGAGGCGCAATAGGACAGAAAGATACAAGGAAGACTTGACTAAATCCAGGACAACTACTACGGAAAAAACTACCAAGTCATGAAATTAGATCACTTTCAAAGCTTACTTCGGATTGAAAAAAAAAAAACGAGCAAACTTCAAGACTTTCCGTGTGAACTAGTTTTGAGACTTCAGTTTTATATGTGGAGTCTTGGACCACATTAATTTATAGGAGTAAACTATACAGTTGAGATCCAATTTAAATCGTAGTGGGGCATCTAACATGTTGCCAAATTGTAGCATGATGAAACTAGACGCCTCATCTAGGCGTTGTTCGAGGAAAAAACGGTTCATCATGTAGTCTGGCTTGCAAAGGCAGTCAATTCTTTCTAGTAAAAAAATGGTTTCTCTTTCTTCCTAAAGGTAATGACACAGCAGCACATAGGTTTTGTTTCATTTTATTAACCACCTCACTCTTAAATAACAGTGCAACGAAACGTAGCACCATAACGGGCAGTCAGAAATTAGGATGGTTTCTATAGTCATTAATTAATTAGAGTGTCAACTACGCAAAACTATAATATAATATTGGAATCTTGGAATTAAGGAAGAGATAGACTGATAGAGGAGAGAAAATAATTTTCTATTACAATAAACTATGGCTACCGAGTTAACATTAGACAATAGGTCCCATCTAAATCACAGTTAACATTAGACAATAATACAATCAATCAATCACAAGTACTGAACAACATATAGTATTTCCCTATTTTCAAATAAAATGGGTAAATCGTGTACCGAGTTACTCGGACTAAAATCGGGTTTCTAAATTTGTATTCAAAATAGTGATCGAGTAATTCCGGTTTAGATTTTGGGCTTCAGTTTTATGTCCACCCATCAGTAGATGGTAGAACAGAGAAGTCGCATGGTTGGTGATTTCTTTTATAAAAAAGACATCCATTAGAATATGTGTAATAGCTTGGATTAGACATTTTTTTATAAAAAAAGACATCCATTAAGATCTACCTGGTATCTGATGATGGTTCGGCATCCGGCCTCCAAGTTCAAGGAGAGAGCTGAGCCCAAACACGCATACGCAATACGGCAATAGTGAACGGTGGACGGAGCCAGATCTGGTGACCATCCCCATGTGTCATGACCCATTGGTGGACCAAAAGAAGCCCAATTGCGAAGTCACAGTTCAGCCCAAGACAAGCCCAGGGTGAAGACTGTAACAGAAGCAGGAGCGCACCATCGGCAGCGAAGAAAATATTCAGAAACCAGTATTCTCCGGTACCGAGATCCTTGTGGTGTTTTCTCTTTCGTACTCACGTTGCCGGCTCGATCTCACCGGCGGGCACGGGTGTTACAGTGATATCAAAGCCCATCTATCCTCGGCGGCGTCACGCGCTCCATGCACTCCCCTGTCCTGTCACGTTCCACTCTTCTACCACCCGGCACCTTACCTTACCGACACGCTGGCCGTCGAGCACCGGCGCACGGCGCACCGCGCTCACCCCGGCTGGGCTGACACTAGCACAGCTGCGCAGAGTACACACACCGTGACACGACCATGGGCAATGGCGAGATGCGCCTGCCGTCGTTCACGCTCCACAGGCTCACCACCCTCGTGGATCACCTGGGCGCGCGGCGACCACGCCGCGAACATCCCCAAACCCCACGCACCACCCGCTGTACCGCCCTTCGCCGGCCTTCTTCATGTCCCCTACCGACGTCGTCCTCTCCGCGACATCCTCTTTAACGCCTCCGTCGGCGGCGGCGGCAACCTGTACTGCACGCTGCTGGCGCACTCGGCGATTCACGGCGCCATGTGTGGTTCGTGCCGGGGCCGATCCCGTGGTGGAGGTGGCCGCGAGACGCGGAACCACGTCGGTCGAACCAGCCCGACTTTTGGGTCAGGTCCGTCACGAATTCGTCCAGAGCACCACGATGAGGTGCAGGCCATGCGAACAGCCTCAAAAGTTGAGTGCGACACCATAAATTTTTCACAGTGCTGCTTCGATGTTCCTGCACTAGTACTAGTGTATACATTATTACAAGGCTGCTGCTTCTTTATATTATATCTTTATATATAAAAAGGTGGCAAATGTTCAGTAATTTACTGCGACCCAGGTGGAGTGATTTTGATCCTCACTACGCGATCAAAAAATATTCGGAATCCAACATAATCAATTTGCTATCATCACTGGCGACTTCCGTTGACAAGACCAAGCAAAGTTTTGGGCCCCCACATGCCACGCAAGCCGGCCGGCCCAGTCCAGCAGCTTTGCCCCTATTCTGCTCTTTGCAGCCGTGACTCTTGTGAATACCCAAAACACCCTTCCCTCTTCTCCACCCCGACACGTTTTTCTCTCCACATGTTTCCATCGCCTGATAATGCTACTCGTCATTCGAGATTGGAACAATAAGCCACAAGATCTGAAAGTCCGCACAAACAAATATCTCTGCACAAATACAGAAACAAACCTACCCATCAATTCTCTCAAAAAGGCCAGTGGCCCTAACGTTTTGCACGAGTTCGACGACACCATCACCTCTCCACCTGAAGATCTCCGCAAAGTTTTCCTTTTTAATCCGCGTATAATCTCAGCCCAGGGGGTGGGGTGGGGAGATAACTGAAACGCACGCCGCTTACCCGCTTTGCTCACCCAAAAAGGAGCTTTTCGGGAAACAGAAAGCTCCACTACTTTTGTTAGGACAAGACCCACTCCCATACCTTGCCATGCCAGTCCATCCTTGGCAAGCCGGAGCTGCCTATAAAACCAACAACAGTAGCAAGAACATCCACTCTGCATCGCAAATAGCAGCTCCTCACTCCATCAGTCCAATGCCCTCTCAACTCTCTCAACAATAACCACCAGCCGTGTTAAGCATCATCACAAGGCCAGCCGGAGATGATGACGATGATGCGCGCTCCTTCAACGTGTCCGAGAACCCGCCGCCGTGCTCTTCTCTCCATGGCGCTGCTGCTGATCACCTGCTGCTGTGCTCTGCAGCATCAACCGGCCTCAGCTGCCAAAAAGGCGAGTTCTGGAGCTTTGACTCCCTGCTCGCCCTCTTTCGGTTTGTTTGTCATCACTGTTTCTCTCTTTTCCTTGCTGACGGACGGAAAAGCTGCGTGCTCTCTGATCCGCTCTCACTTGCAGTCGTACGTCGTCTACCTCGGCGGCCACTCGCATGGCCGGGCGGGCGCGGCGCTGGCGTCGTGCCGGGAGCGCGCGAGGACCTCGCACTACGAGCTCCTGGGCTCCGTCCTGCGCAGCGAGGACAGGGCCAGGGACGCCATCTTCTACTCGTACACCCGCTACATCAACGGATTCGCTGCCACGCTGGAGGAGGACGAGGCGGCCGAGGTCTCGAGTACGTGCGTGCGTGTGTGGGGCTCGCTCGTGTTCCATCTCTGATCTCTCTCTCCGGCGCGGCGGTCGTCGCCGTCGTCCACTAGCTACCTAGCTAGCTATGTCATTCTCTGATGTTACACTGCTTGTTCCGTGACGACGATGGCAGGGCATCCGCGCGTCGTCTCGGTGTTCCCGAACCGAGGCCACCCGCTGCACACGACGCGGTCCTGGGAGTTCCTCGGGATGGAGGAGGGTGGTGGCCGGGTGAGGCCAGGCTCCATCTGGGCTAAGGCGAGGTTCGGCGAAGGCGTCGTCATTGGCAATCTCGACACCGGTAATTAACACGCTCACCTCTTCGTGCTCATGGCCTCTTCAGCTAGCTAGCTTTTCACTGCGATTTGCTACGATCCATCGCCTGTGTTGTGCCTCTCACTGGCCGAGATGTTGGAGATCAGAGCCACTGAACTAATAGTACTACTAGAGATTAGTAATCCTAGCTTCACATTAACGCTTCAGCCAGATCGATGATGTGTGTCACACAATCCTAGCCAAATAAACCGGCAGTCCAAATCCTGCTGCGCCAGCCAGCCAGCTCATGGACACATCATCACAAAGACCAGCCCGTGTAAGCCGGACGCCGGAGGAGTGCAGGTGCATGCGGCGACTGCCATGGTTCTGTTGGCTTGTGAGGCGGCACCGGGCGGCACGGCAGCGGCCGGGTGCAATCAGAATCTGCGCAGACGCAGACGCTAGCTTGCGCTTCGATCGCGATGAGTTTTGTTTGTGTGCCGGTGGAGTGGAGTGCGGAGATCGCAGCACGCGCAGAGCGATTTTGGAGTCGTCCGGCCGGCCGTTCCACTCCCGTGGGAACGGCTGCCAGCGTCCGCGGCATTCATGGCTTTTCGACAGTTTTTTCTGGGGAAGTTTGTGCGTGCGTGGCTTCTCGAGCTCGGAGGAGCTGCTGTTATGTGTGTGCAGGTGCAGCTAGCTTAAGCAATCGCTTAAGGAACCGGGAGCTGCTTGGATTTTACTGTAGGACAGGCAGTAGTAGGAAGGACTGTAGCACGTAGGAGCAACAAGAAACCAAATAAACGTGGTGGCACTCCACTGGATCACTGTCATTTTCTCAGGCACGTTTAGCACCGCTTGCTTTCTCTATATCTATCCGACTCATTGCTACAGTACACTATGAGCTAGAGCCACTGAGCTAGTCGAGCTAAAAAAAGCTTGTTTCAGCAGCCTAATTTTATTTTAAAAAGAAGCAAAAAAAAAAAAGTCCTTATTGCTGCAATGTAGCTATAGTATACGAGAAGGTAGATGCCGTACGTAGAGCTAGAGCAGGTACATGTACATGTACGTGGTGGAGGCAGACATGGCGGTCTTGAAAGCACGGAAAGGGCTTTTGCACGGCTGCGGCTGCCGCAGCCAGAGCCCAGAGCCGTACGGTACGTCCCTGGTGGCGCCACGGGCGTGCACGGTGGCTGGCGCCTGGCGGGGCGGCAGCCGGCAGGGAATCCCGCATGTGGAGTCAAGTCCGATCCGCCGGCTGGCAGCTGCTGCCCCTCCCTCCATCTCCCGTCCGTCGTCTCCTTGTCCCACCCACCCCAGCTGCCGCCGTGCCCCGGCCATTACAGTATTCGCGGTGCCATGCCCGCGTGCGACGATGACGAGATGATTTCCTTCATTAAACAAGGCCCGTGTTGTGTTGCTCGTGCATGCAGGGGTGTGGCCGGAGGCCGGCAGCTTCAGGGACGACGGCATGGGCCCGGCGCCGCCCGGGTGGCGAGGAATCTGCCAGGACCAGCAGGCCTCTGACGACGCGCAGGTTCGCTGCAACAGGTCTGTCTCCCCCTCCCCCCGCTCTCCTCTCGCTGCATTGCATTGCTTCGCTCGCACCCCATCCATGCCGTCCATGCCGTGGAGGATGGCTGTTGCCTCGGGTCTCGTTGCCACCGTCGTGGCTGCTACCCATCCGCCATTATCCTTTGTGTGCTCATCGTGTTTCTTTAACCCGTGCGTGGCAATGACAGTGTTCGCTGTCTTTGACTCGTGTTTGTCCTGGTTTGGTGGAGCACGGCGTCGTAGAGCGTAAACTAAGCATTAGGCGACACAAGAGCCCGCGTCGGTTTCAGAGACTTCATTTCTTTTAGGCTCGCTCTGCCAACTGCCTCTATTCAACTCAAATAGGTTCACCGAACTCGCTTTGTTACAACTCACTTCAATGGCAGGAGTATGTAAGTGTACAAGTGGATCACATTGCGACGCCCTATATGGCGCATGTTACTGCTGCCATTTACAAAATGAGTATGTGTCAGTTGAATTAAAATCTGAAAATGAGCATCCTAGTGCTGATGATTGCGCATCCTAGTGCTTAATTTAACATACACATAAAACAACGTTGTCTGGCAGGGTTAGATCACCGACGTACGTGTTCCGTGGTCTCACAACATCTCTCGAGGCTTTGTTTGAATATTGTTGTATTCACTTCAATCCACGTGTGTTCATGTGGGTCGAGGTGAATTTAGTTCAAACTCCACCGCACTCCATCTCAACACATGTGGATTGATATTAATCGGAGTACAACCAAACAATAGGTAGTTAGCTGGTGGATGATGTCGATGGCAAGGGGTTTATGGCCGTACAAACTAATGGAAATCTTAAGTCCAAAGAAATCGTGACACGAGACAAGATCTAACGGCCCAGATTGAGTGCAATCCCATAAAGTGGAGTACCTCCCACACCTTATAAAATAAAATAAAAATACCTCCCATACAAAATCGTCCCATCAGCCTAAATTTCAATTCCTTCCCAGTTGTTACTTGTTACTGTGCATCTGGTTGTGGCACAGTGTAGCCCTGCGAGCCACGCATGTGAGGGCAGGGGCAGAGCTGGCTGGTCCGATCACGCAGGCAGATCCCCTTCACTGTTGCATTGCCACCACAGATTGCCGTCACAATAATTCTACAAACATTAGGGCCCAAGCTACTGCGCACCTCCATCTCCAACTCCAAGGCTCCAACGGTCCAACACCCTACAAAGATTTCGACCTCTTTGCCGTGCGCTTTCCCATGATTACATTACAAGACAGGATGATCCGACGATCACCCTTTCTCTCGTGGCCCGTGCTCGCTTCGTCCCAAATCCGCCTTGTCCTCCTGAAACAGCGCGCACAGCCACGGCCCACTGTTTCAGGTGTCGACAAGCCGCAAGCAGACACCACGGCCAGTTATCTTTGGAAAAGCTCCAAGAGGACGGGATAATCCACGAGCAAAGCCTCGAAAATGTGTACAAATCACCACGTATCTGATGCGGGTCCATTCATGGTTTACTCCTGCAGAAGCAGCGCCTGAATGTGTTTGTGATTGTTATGTGGTGCAGCAGCAGCAGTTAGCTCGACAGTCTATAGTGCAGTGTCTGCCAAAACCTGATCAACTCTCAAGCAGCTCAGCGTTTCTGCATCAGTGGACCATCTACTCTTATCACCGCAAAATCTCTTGTCTTCTTCATGAATCATGAGCTAGCACAGCAAGATCGATATTTCTGATGAGACGCTGACACGGCCATTAGCGTTAATCACCGTTGCCGCTGTTCGTGCTTGGCGAGTAGCCATGTTGGCATTTTGAGACGCAGATCGAATCGATTGCAGGAAGCTGATCGGCGCGCGGTTCTTCAACAAGGGGTACCTGGCGACGGTGGGGCAGCAGCAGCAGCAGCAGGCGAGCCCAGCGAGCACGCGTGACACGGACGGGCACGGCACGCACACGCTGTCCACGGCGGCGGGGCGGTTCGTCGCGGGCGCCAACCTCTTCGGGTACGGCAACGGCACGGGCCAAGGGCGGCGCCCCCGGTGCGCACGCCGCGGCGTACAAGGTGTGCTGGCGCCCCGTCAACGGCAGCGAGTGCTTCGACGCCGACATCATCGCGGCGTTCGACGCCGCCATCCACGACGGCGTGCACGTGCTCTCCGTCTCACTGGGAGGCTCCCCGCCGACTACTTCCGCGACGGCGTGGCCATCGGGTCGTTCCACGCCGCCAGGCACGGCGTCACCATCGTCTCCTCGGCGGGGGAACTCGGGACCCGACGCCGGCACCGTGTCCAACACCGCGCCGTGGTTGCTCACCGTCGGCGCCAGCACCATGGACAGGGAGTTCCCCGCGTACCTGGTCCTCGACAACAACAAGCGGATCAAAGTCAGTAGAAGCTCAGTTCTCATATCTTTCAGACTTGTATGCCTCCAAGATTTATATATATCTAACAAGAATGCAAACATTTCATTTTGACAGGGACAAAGTCTCGCCGACGCGCCTTGCCGGCAACAAGTACTACTACCAGCTGATCAGCTCGGAAGAAGCAAAGGGACCCAAAGCGACAGTAACGCAAGCGTAAGCATGCTTGAGCCTGCAGACTGAAACTGTTTTCTGATGGCTGAAGAACTGAATTGAGATCATCTGAAAATGTACCTGTATTTTCTGCAGGAAATTGTGCATTAAGGGATCACTGGACAAGGCGAAGGTCAAAGGGAAGATCGTCGTGTGCACGCGTGGGAAGAACGCGCGAGTAGAGAAAGGTGAGGCCGTTCACTGGGCTGGTGGAGCTGGCATGGTGCTCGCGAACGATGAGGCTAGCGGGAATGAGGTGATCGCTGACGCACACGTTCTTCCAGCCACGCACATCAGCTACGCTGATGGAGTCAAGCTTTTGGCCTACCTGAACTCTACAAGGTTTGTTTATTAAAGATTTGTTTGATCTCTAACACAACTGGCCTATTAGCTCAGTTGGTTAGAGCGTCGTGCTAATAACGCGAAGGTCGCAGGTTCGAGACCTGCATGGGCCAACTGTTTCTTATTCATGTTTTGGATTTTTTTTATTTTTTGAAACACTTTTTTTATCCATTTGTCCATTTCGGCATATACTTGAGGCCCTTTTTCATCATTTTCTAATAGCCCATTTACTAATTTCGGCCTGATGCCTTGAGCCCTATTTCGATGGTCCACTTGCCCATTTCGCCTAATGTGTGAGCTCCCCGCCCTGTCGTGCAGGTCGGCATCCGGCTACATCACCGTCCCCTACACCGCGCTGGACACGAAGCCGGCGCCGTTCATGGCCGCCTTCTCGTCGCAGGGGCCCAACACCGTCACGCCTCAGATCCTCAAGGTACAAACATTGTTTTCCGAGTGATTAATCGCCATGCGCTATACATTCTACAGCTTCCCTCCGATCCTAACATGCACGTTTTCTCTTGCCGGCCGGCAGCCTGACATCACCGCGCCGGGGGTCAGCATCCTGGCGGCGTTCACCGGGCAGGCGGGACCGACCGGGCTCGCCTTCGACGATCGCCGTGTCCTCTTCAACGCCGAATCCGGCACCTCCATGTCGTGCCCGCACGTCGCCGGCATCGCCGGACTCCTCAAGGCCCTCCACCCTGACTGGAGCCCTGCCGCGATCAAGTCGGCCATCATGACAACCGGTACGTACGTACGTACACGGTGCCACCGCAAGCACCCTACATTCCTACACGTTCCTATGCGCAAACTCACTCCTAAATCGTCGTTGGTCCACGCATGCAATGTCTTGGCAGCCAGGGTGAAGGACAACATGAGAAAGCCGATGAGCAACTCGTCCTTCCTCCGCGCGACGCCGTTCGGCTACGGCGCGGGGCACGTGCAGCCCAACCGCGCCGCGGACCCGGGCCTGGTCTACGACGCCGACGCTACGGACTACCTCGGCTTCCTCTGCGCGCTGGGCTACAACTCGTCGGTGATCGCCATGTTCACGGCCGGCGACGGACACGCGGCGCACGCCTGCCCGGCCGGCCGGGCGCTGGCCTCGAGGCCGGAGGACCTCAACTACCCGTCGGTGGCGGTGCCGCACCTGTCCCCGACCGGCGCCGCGCACACCGTCACGAGGAGGGTGAGGAACGTCGGCCCCGCGGCGCCGCGTACTACGACGCGAGGGTCCACGCGCCGCGTGGCGTGGCGGTGGACGTGCGGCCGAGGCGGCTCGAGTTCGCCGCGGCCGGGGAGGAGAAGCAGTTCACCGTCACGTTCAGGGCTAGGGAAGGTCTCTTCCTGCCGGGGAGTACGTGTTCGGGGGGCTGGTGTGGTCGGACGGACCCGGCAGGCACGTCGTGAGGAGCCCCCTGGTGGTGAGGGTCGTGGACACCAAGAAGAAGTCCCTTTCCATAGCTTGACGAACTGTGTTAGGATAAATCTCCTCATGCAATGCATGGTGGTTGAGCAAATGATGCCTGGCCAAAGAAGGTTTGGCTTCATGAACAATATAACGATATACTGACAACGGGAAAGGATCTGTTGTGGTCTAAAAGTTCAGAGATTTCGGTTCATTTTCTAACATTTTGATTTGTATTCTACAATGACCCATGGAATTTCAAGAGTTTTTGTTTGCAACACTGTTCACAGGAGCTGATTTTCACTCTCCTCCCTCCCTCCCTTTCACAGCGGCAAGCTGGTATGAGCTGAAAATTTCAACTTCTCCCCGCTCCCTACGGTGCTCTTGTCAGATCAATAGTGCCCTTTTGTCAAGTAAAGTTGAGCTACAGGAGCGGTGCCAAATGGGCCCAAAAAGAAAAAAATAGGGGAAGCCTTGTTGGTGCCAACGATGGCCAACTGTATCAGAATGATTTTATGGGCCGAATGCAGGGGTTGATGCTAGAATTGATTGAATTTGAAAGTTCAACAAAGGAGTGGTTATCTTCCAAAATGAAGTGGTTCAACAATAAATTCACGATACAATATGGTTAGAAATTTTGTCTTTGTTATACTCATTGGACTATATGTGAATAAAAATGAGTAAAATCCACTGTAGGTCTTTTGAACTTATCATGAGGTCTCATCTAGGTCCATGTACTTAGAAAACTAGGTAAATAGGTCCCTCGAACTTGTCACGAGGTCTCAACTGGTCCAAAACCGGGTTTGGTAGACGGTTTTGCTACAGTAAGTGGTTTTGTCTTTTTCTTTTCAATTTAGATTGAATCTTTAAAAAATCATAGTAAATTATAGAAAAATTATAAAATGAAAAAAATCTAATTCTTTTTGGAGTTCACGTGAGTAGATCTACAAGTGAACATATAATATAGTATACTTTTAGTACAAAATTTTACATGAGTAGATCTACAAGTGAATATATAATATGGTATAGTTTAGTACAAATTTTTTTGCTACTTAAGCTTTTATTTTTTTTTTGTTATTTATTTGGTGAATCTTTAAAAAATCATAGTAAATAAAAAATTATAAAATAAAAATCTAATTTTGTTTGACTTCACATGCATGTCTACGCTAGATGGTATATAATATGATATGCTTTAGTCCAATAAAATAGTTAGAAGTGCAAACTATGAATTATTTCAATTAATTACGTAAAAGCATAGATCTAAAGCTACAACAAAAATTTTATACTAAAAGTATACTATATTATACATTCACTTGTAGATCTACTCACGTGAAGTCCAAAAGAATTAGATTTTCTAAGTACATGTAGCAAAACCGCCTACCACTTACATCAGAGCAAAAACCGCCTACCAAACCCGGTTTAGGACTGGATGAGACCTCGTGACAAGTTCAGGGGACTTGTTTACCTAGTTTTTAAGTACATGGACCTAGATGAGACCTCATGACAAGTTTAAGGACCTACAACGGATTTTACTCAATAAAAATTATGATAGAGTTCTCAATGTCTCTTGCATCATTTGTGTAACATTTATAATATCTTTCCCCAAGTGCATTTATATTATAACTTCCTTGTATGCTTGAACGTTGATATCTATATCCATGATGTTGATATCTTTGATTGTATTGGTTTAAGGAACGGAATTGGAAGAGTAGGATGTTTGTTTTCTAAAGAATTGTTTTGGGGAGTCGATGTTTTTTTTGTGCTTGTATCATGCAAGATCTAGAGTGTCGGTGACAATGTGTTTTACTTGTATCATGCAATCGGACACCGAGTCCATCTCTTAGTTGGATGAAAAATTTGCGCAATAAACTTTGCCTCTTTTATAATTAGAGATATAGATATAGAGGTATAGATATTGGTACAGAAGATGTTTGTGATATAGTTTCTTGTATAATTTTTTATATGTATTATCGTTTTCTATGATTTTGACGAAGTTGGATATAATGGCGACACTTTGTTGAGAAATCATACTAGGCATATGTCTACATAAACATTCCAAAAAAAATGCTTGTGATATAGTTTTTGTGTATATAATAATAAATTTATAAAGCCTTTGTGACAATAACATCATAATCTATTAGTCATTTACATTTTTTAGTATTAATTTGGATTTGATAACGAAATTTTGTGGACAAATCATACTAGACATAGGATTAGTCATGGTCTATACCTATATACCCGACATATATCATTGATTAATCCAATATTTTCTATTTACCATATCAGTACAAAAAATTCCTCCCATTATCTAAAAATCAATTGTGGAATGCATCCTCTACGTGGAAAACATGGAAACGAACATGTATTTCAGACAGTCGTAGAGAAGTGATCATCAAGAGCGTAGTAATGCAGAAGGTGAAGCTTGACTCCCAGCAACAGCCAGCGTGTGCAGCCGTTTCAAAGTGGGACGTGCAGATGTAATCCAACAGAACTACCTTTTCGTTTACTCATCGGAGCAGCAGTTGTTCACTCGGGTGAGAGTGGGTTGGCGTAAACGGCACTCACCACTTTTCTGGCGAAGTGGCAAGCGAGCGGTTGAGTCGTGACTGTTCGTGTGTGTGTGTGTGCGTTGGCGTGCCGCGACTGCCATCGGCCAAACCCACCCATGCCATGCCGGTTGGCGTGAGCGGCGCCACACGCACACGCCACGCCAGGCCAGAGGAAGTTTTCTTTCAGATCGCCAAACCAACCAACTCCGACCACCGTCCATGTGAGTCAGGGTGACCGCCGGCGCTAACGGTTGCTCCGACCACCGTCTATGTGAGTCAGGGTGACCGCCCGCGCTAACGGTTGGGCGAACAATCACTCGCCCAAATTACCAAGCAACACGTACTACCGAAACTGATGCCAAGGGCAGGGCGAATCAACACAAATCACAGCAGGAGACAGGATAATATGGTTTCGAATCGAATCTCACTCAAGTCTTTAACAAATCGAATTAACTAGCCAATCCAATCCAAATCGATTGGTTCAAACGAATCCAAACCAAACCAAACGAAAATGCAGTAAGCAATTAAAGTCACATGAATCCTATCCTTTTTTTTACAGGCGGCGGCGGCGGCGGCGGTTCATCCAACTCCATAGAGAGCGAGCGGGCGGGCGTGTGGGGCTGGAATCGCCCTAGCAACCAGGCCCCAGATCTCGGAGAAGGGCGCGGGGCGACGGTTCTTCTTCTTCTAGTAGGGCGGCGGGGCGATGTGGCCGCCGAAGGCGCGGAAGGAGCCGGGGCCGTAGGCGGCGTCCTGGAGGTGGTTGTTGCTGGTGAGCTTGTGGAAGCCGCGGGTGTAGATGCCGAAGCCGAAGACGAAGCCGACGGCCACCAGCACCAGGATGATGAGCGTGCAGATGCAGCACGCCTTGCTCGGGCAGCAGCACATCTCGCCCTGTCGTCGGTCGTCCTCGCCGCCGCGCTGCTCGGGGACGGAGACGGAGAGCCGCGGCGCGCGGAAAAGGCGAGGCGCTTTCGCTTTTCGCTGTGGGTTGGGTTCACTGGGCGCGGCCAGGTGTGTGTGTGCGATCTGGTCTCGTCGTCTGGGCGTGCGTGCGCCGAGCCCGCCGAGCGGCGAGGTTATAATAAAGGGCGCGGCTGGCTCACCGAGTCCGGTCCGATGCGGGGGCGAAGGCGAAGGCGAAACGAATCGGGTGCCCTCGTCCCGTCGGATTGGTTGGGATTGACGGCTGTTTTTTTTTTTGGGTGCGGACGTGCGGTGCTAGTGGTGGACTGGTGGCCTTGTGGTGGTGGTGGTGGCGCGGTGCCTGTTGGTACAGGCGGTCCCGTCCGTGGAGGCGACGCCTCGGCGGTTGAGGCTTGGCTTCGGTGGGACACTCTCTCGGCGGAAAGAAAACGGCCCGTTTCGCGTAGGTCTGGTTTCGGGATCGAATAGGACGTGGTGAGGCCCTCCGGTCGGTGCGATGAAGAAGTCATTAGGGTGTACTTGAGAAGGTGGTCCGTGGGCTCTGCGTCCATTGGTACTCCAGAAAAGCGCTGGGTTCTCGTCGGCGAGATGGCCTCACCGCGACATCGCTCCTCTTCCATCTGGCGCGATCTGCCAGGGAACCAGGGCGCCAGCAGGGGAGGAAGCTCGCCGCCACCAAGGAACACCATCCTCGCGAGGCTGGCCGTGAGCGCTGCCGTGGGGTGCCCTCACGCGAGCGGGTGGCGCTGTGTTGTCGAGCCGACGCCAGGGTCGTTTCTCTGGCGACGAATCGACCTTCCGAAGCGGTGGGAACTTTGATTTGGAGACGGGAAGGTCGATTTGCGCACCAACGAGCTCCCAACCATGACGAGCTCCTAGCCTTGATGGGCGAACTCGCGAGGGCGGCGGTGGAGCTCCGGCGGCAACAGTTGGGCGCGGTGGTGGGCGAACTCACGAGCGGACGACTTCTACACCTTCGTCCTCGACACATCTTCGTGCAAGACGTGTCACGGGCGCGGCAGCATCGACAGCTGTAACTACAGGCAATGGCATTTGTTGTGCTCTTCGTCTTCTTGTTGCCCCTAACTAGGGGGCGCCTGTCAAGTGCTCGATGAAATGTGAATGAAGACCGAAAGGTGAAAGAACGGTGGTAAGGTTTCTGGAATGCTTGTGGGAGTGTAACCATATTCGTCTAGGCCGACAACCAAACAACGATCTCAATTGAACCAAGCTTGTTTGGGCCCGTAGGATCCAGGTTCTGGCTAGCATCGGCCTAGACGCTGGGTCGGGCTGGCCAAGGCCACCCTCCAAACACGTCCTTATACTTCCTCCCTCTATTATGGGCCACATCGCCCCGCCACCGTATTTCCCTCCATTCTAAATTGTAAGTCACATCGCCCCCGCCGTATTTCTGATGGCTATCGTCTGACTTATTTTTACCAAAACAAAAAAAAACGTACTACCTCCATCTCAAATTATAGGTCATTTCAAGAATCTTGGACAATCTATAGTCTTGTCAAATTTTACCAAATTCTTTATACTAGAATGGAACAAACCCACCTCAAAGTGGGCATTTGCTGATTTGCATATACACTGGTCTCAAAAGCAGGCAGCGGGCATTTGCTGATTTGCATATACACTTTTTTTTTTTTTTTTGATAAGCCATATACACTGGTCAAAGTTTGAATGCTAGTTGATGTACAAGGAATGCTCGGGTTGTGGAGAATTTTAATTTGAATTCATTTTGCCTTCCTAATCCTAACCATTAAAAAGATTTTTGCAAAGACGAATCCATACGTACAATTATTGAATCATTGCTCAACGTGCCCGTACGGTACGTCATTAGTATTAAGTAGTTACCAGGCGACACACTGCTACCTTGGTCATGAGGCAAAACGTCGAACACCTGTTGGCGCCGCCGCAGTCGCTGCCTCCATGAGAAAGCACCACAATCTTCTCTTCCACCAGCTACGCCGTCGCCGAACCTCCAAGCCCTACACCTCGGCTGCTCACCTCGCCGCCCCCCCCGTATGCCTCCCCTCCAACTCCGCCTCCTCCTCCGGCCACCGCGAACTCGACCTCCTACACGCGGGCGAGCTCGCCCCGACCCAGCGCGTATACCGCTCCATCATCACCGCGTGCGCAGAGTCCAAGAACCTCGCCGGTGCCCGTGCCGTCCACGCGCACCTATCCGGCTCTCGCCTAGCAGGCGATGCCTTCCTCCTCAACTCGCTCATCCACATGTACTGCAAGTGCGGCGCCGTGTCGGACGCGCGCCAGGTGTTCGACGGAATACCCAGTAGGGACGTGGTCTCATGGACCTACCTCATCACCGGGTATGTGCAGAACGACATGCCAGAAGAGGCCCTCGGGCTTCTTCCTGATATGCTCAGGGCGCGGTTAAGGCCCAGCGCCTTCACGTTCACCAGCCTCCTCAAGGCGGCTGGCGCCTCGCGGTGGCCGTGGCATTGGGGAGCAGATGCATGCGCTCGCGGTGAAGTACAACTGGGATGAGAACGTCTATGTGGGAGTGCACTTCTGGACATGTATGCACGGTGTGAACAAATGGACATGGCCATTAGGGTGTTTGACCGGCTGGACGCGAAGAACGAGGTGTCTTGGAATGCGCTGATTGCTGGGTTTGCAAGGAAGGGCGATGGAGAGACTGCGTTGATGAAGTTTGCAGAGATGCAGAGGAATGGATTTGGGGTGACACACTTTACGTACTCGAGCGTCTTCTCTGCACTCGCTCGTATAGGTGCTCTTGAGCAGGGCAGATGGGTGCATGCACATATGATTAAGTCTGGGCAGAAACTAACTGCCTATATCGGGAACACTATGCTTGGCATGTATGCAAAGTCCGGGAGCATGGTTGATGCTAGAAAGGTGTTTGATCGTGTGGAGAAGAGGGATCTAGTTACTTGGAACACAATGCTCACTGCATTTGCACAGTATGGTCTTGGAAAGGAAGCGGTTGCTCATTTTGAGGAAATCAGAAAATGTGGCATCCAACTTAATGAGATCACCTTCCTTTCTATCTTGATAGCTTGTAGCCATGGAGGCCTTGTGAAGCAGGGCAAGCACTACTTTGACATGATGAAGGACTATAATGTTCAGCCTGAGATCAATCATTATGTTAGCTTTGTCGATCTTCTTGGTCGAGCTGGCTTATTGAAAGAAGCTCTGATCTTTGTGTTTAAAATGCCCATGGAGCCAACAGCTGCTGTTTGGGGAGCCTTGCTTGGGGCTTGCAGAATGCATAAGAATGCTAAAATAGGGCAATATGCAGCTGATCATGTCTTTGAACTTGATCCAGATGATACTGGTCCACCTGTGCTGTTGTATAACATATATGCTTCTACAGGTCAATGGAACGATGCTGCTAGAGTGAGGAAGATGATGAAGGCAACTGGTGTAAAGAAGGAGCCTGCATGCAGTTGGGTTGAGATCGAGAATTCGGTGCACATGTTTGTGGCAGATGACAATACCCATCCGAAATCAGAAGAGATATATAGGATGTGGGAGGAGATAACCATGAGGATTAAAAGAGCAGGATATGTCCCCAATACAGATCATGTGCTTCTGCATATAAACGAGCAAGAGAGGGAGACAAAGTTGCAGTACCACAGCGAGAAGATTGCACTTGCATTTTCACTGATTAACATGCCTGCAGGGGCAACAATTCGGATCATGAAGAACATTAGGATATGTGGGGATTGCCACTCTGCATTCAAATATGTCTCCGAAGTATTCAAAAGGGAGATTGTTGTGAGGGACACTAACAGATTCCACCATTTCAGCAATGGATTTTGCTCTTGTGGAGATTATTGGTGATTGATGATTTTCACTATCGGTGAGTTCTAAGTATCACCTACTCTTTAATGCTTCCACAGAAGTCACAATTGGCGTCTAGCGATGGCAAGAAGGCTAAGTTCTCGCATAAATGCTAGCTACAGGGAGCTAGGGTCGTTGCTCCACAATTATTTGGCCTTGTTAAAAGGGAAAACAAAGCAGTGGACCAAGAGCTTTGTAATAATAACTGGATTAGCCCCTTCCATGGGGAGATCACAACATCCATGCAGCTTGAAGAGTTAGTTTCCGTTTAGATCTGCATCCATCGAATTAACCTTCGTCCAAGTGCCACAGATCACATAGGATGGAAAATACTCGCAAAATTAGCTTATGATGCACAATTCTAGGGCACCTTCATTACCTTCAAGTTAAGCCTAATTTGGAAGGCAAGAGCTGAAAACAAATGCAAATTCTTTAGTTGGACTTGCGGCACATAATTTGGCAATCCGTGGCTATCCTCAGCAACCAGCCTGTGTTCTTTGCAATGGTCCCTTGGAAACTGGATTACAGTATGCCTGCGGTGCCTTTATCAACAATTGATCTGCTCACAAATCCTAGCCTGGGAAAAGATTATTATGGCCCGTACTTTGCACCGAAGTAATTCTGAATTGATTGTGAATTGGTAAGAGATGCAAGCGAACAGTGTGCCAAAAGAACAGTATCCTTTAGCGGCATCACAATTTACATCATGTGGGATATTTGGAAGGAAAAAGGAATCGCCACATCTTCCAACATGCTAATTACTGCCATCAGATGTTGCTGCAATGGCAAAGGAGAGCGCCTTTCTAAACTGTTACCCAGGGTAGCACTTGTATTTGTGTGAGCTGTTTGTGACCTAGCTTTTTAGTACTGTACTTTTCCTTTGCGTGCCGTGGAGCCATAGAGGGTCCTCTTCCTGCTGGCCGGGGGCTGGTGTTCAATGCTACTCAGCGCGCTTGTACAAATTTTTTTTTCAACCTTATGTGATTAGGTAGAGCTTCTGCCATTTCTTTTAAAAAAATGGTGAGTTCAGAAGGGCATGTATTATTGTGGGCTATGCTCCATGGTTTCATACAGTAACACAGCAATCAGGACTGCATGATGGAGATGTATTGTGCACTGCATAATGTAGTACCATTTATAGTGTATTCTTATTTCTTTCCAGAAATATTATTTTTGATTGAGGATGCTGTGCTCTGCAGCACTCAATATGATTCAGTGGAAAGTGACTCCAGCAGACATGAATTCTTTGAAGTTGCAAAAGCCAGGTTAATTGCCCATGTGTACCTGATAGACTGGCTTACGGGTTCATGTGAGGAGCATAGAATTGCATCCCACATTCCTGTAGTGCAATGACTGAACTTGGATTCTCTGGGTGGGAATGCGCTTTCCTTCAGGTATTTTTATTTCCTAGAATCCACTTTGCTGTGTTGATATAAACCGGGTAGGTTGTGCCATGATATTTGTCCATAAGAATGACACAGTGAGTGTGGACATAAGTTCATGATTCTTTATCGGTGGACATAGGTATCTGAAGACTCTCACATTTTGCATTTTAGGTTATATATATACTGAGAAATATCAATGGCTTTTTATGGGGGCTGCAGCCTATTTGGTCCAGGCCTGGTTAAGCTGAGTTGTGATGGAGCAGTTGTTGTAAGTCAGTTATAGCCCTATAATAGGTCGTGCACATGACAGGATAATGTATCAGGAAATCAGTGCTTCCACACTTGGGTTAAGCGCTCCAATCAATGGCAACCCTTCCTGTTTCTTTAACCTGTATATGGTGGAGATGAGTATTCCTAGCATTACCGTGAATTGGTGTGGAGTGTCCGGATGTGATAATCCCTCTAAGAAACACAAGAAGGTGCACTGATGATGGTTCCCAGACAGAGAGTACTGCTACTACTCTGTCTTATGCACTGGACTTTACCGGCGACTCCATTTTGGATCAAACATTCAAACCTGGATAGGAGATCAGGTTCGTCCTATATGATACGCGTTGTATGAGTGGGGTGCTGTACTACGCCACAACCTTGCATGTTGCTGCTGCGTCAGCTGTGCACTCGGTTTCTCTGAAGATGCTAACCAGGCAAGCTCACCATTGTGTAACTGAACGTGTCATTAGAAACCAGAATTCGAATGACTGACACCTACATGATCTGACGCTCTTCAGAGCTTTTTCTTGAAAAACTTTTTTGCAATTTGGAGAGCTGCAAATTCGTATTTGTCATGATGTTTCTTGCCCGTTTGTTGCGATTCGTCAGTTGGTCATGGCAGGACGCTTATCCTGAAGCTGAATTGCCGCAAAAACCTGCTGGCTGCTACTGCCCCCAGAATCCCAGATCGCAGCGTTGTTTGGCTAAGCGAAGGGCGATAGGCCAGGGGTGGTGGCGTACACCCCAGGTTGCGTCGTCGTATGACCTGCTACAGCAGTGCCACTGTGCCAGGTAGCAGCAATGTGAGTTCTGCATGATTCGCTCTTGCATAAATTTCGCACGGTGCCGTGCCGATACATCTGCTCGACAGTTCGACAACCAAAATCATGCTGCCGATGGAGCCCCCAGCCCCTTGCCTTTGCCGTGGAGACCAGAAGGGCGAGGGAAGAACGGGAGACCCGCGCGCATGCAAACGTGATGCGTCTCGTGGCCGGCCCCCAGCTAGCTGTTGCCAGACCACTTGCGGTTGCGCTTTCCGCCTACTACGTGATCGATGTTGGCTGTTGCCCTTTGCCACTGGGCAACAAGCGCGATCCCGGCCCGTGGCGCGGAATTCATGGCCACCTCCGCGTCCGGGTTCCCGCACCGCACGACCTGCGTGGCACGGCACGAGCCGTTGTTCCTTGTTTGGCCAAGCACGAGAGCTAGCGCATGCACGCGCCTCCGGCCCGGGGCGCGGTTTCTGCAGTGCTGACCCCGCCCAGGGGCCAAGGTGCAGCAGCAAGGGGGAAGCGTTCCAACAAGGCAATGCAAAGCGTTAAGCAACGCAGTGGCTCAAGATGTACATGTACAGGGCCGCCATGGTCTCCTTCGATAAGTTTGTTCGTTTCTAGCGTTCGGTTCCTATATAGGCCCGGCCAGTGCCAGCCGAGCGCGCGCGAGCGCTTGGCATGGCGTGGCGTGCGTGCAAAACGCTCGATCGCCCGTCCGCGTGCTAGCTCCGTCTCTTAGATAGGCCCCGCAGCACCTTCTTCTTCCTCCTCTCATCGACACCACCTGCCACCACCTCGCCAAGCCAAGCAGCGCGCAAAAAACCTCTCCCGTCCGATTCCGATCCTTTGTCTGAACGAGGTACGTACATGGCGCATGCATAGGCCGGGCAGGGTTCTTGTTCTTGCACGAACTAATGCAGGGTGTAGTAGATTGTGCCGCTTGTATATATTTCATTCATGCAGCATGCAAGTTAATTTGTGATTAATCGAGATGGTGGTGAACCGTACGTGCGTATCCATGATTTTTCGGTCTGAATTACGGGATTCTGATGCGCCGGCGCACTCGCAGTGCGTGCATGGATCAGCGGCCGCCGGAGGGCAAGGCAAAGAAGCGCGCGAGGGACGAGGACGACAACGACGACGTCCATGCCGCGCCGCCGGACTACCCCTTCGAGGGAGGCCGCGGGCGACGTCGTCGGGAGGCGTCGCGGGCGGCCGCCGGTGTTCCAACTCCCTGGCAGAAGTGCCGCGGGGCTGGGCCTGGGCGTGTCGTCGCCGCGGGCGCTGGGTCGTCGTCGCCATCGTCGTGGGAGCTGTGCGACGTCTTCTTCCGTCCTCGTCGACGGGGCGCCCACAGTCGGGCGTGCCGGGGACCGGCTGGTGTCGCCGCCGCCCAGCAGGCGCCGCTCCTCGACGGCGTCGACGCTGCGTGGCTTCGCCATGCCGCCGACGGGCGACGAGGTGGGACCCCTGTGTGGCGGTCCGCGCCGCGCTCATGGGCGCCGGGGCGCGCGTGGACGACGGATTTGGCCCGCCACGCCGCGATGCTTCGCGGTGAGCCTCGCGACAGAACCTCCTAATTATCGGGCCCACACGCACTGCCTTTGTCCCAAAGACCTTCGACAAATGTGCGCATGCACCCAATAACTTAAGAAGTTCCGCCGGTGTCATCGGAAACCCCGACACACCACTCTCATACCAGATCAACAAAGGAGTAGCTACAACATTACAACATTTGTTATAAAAAATACAGATCGAAAAGTGCGGAAAAATAATAACATTAATTTTATAAAATGTGAGTAAGTTACATTTGAGTAAACTTAACTTAATTAATTTGCGTAAGCCGAGTAGACTAGAAGACAACCGTGATCATGTCGAGCCCACCGACATAACCTTGGTTAACAAAGACGAGTCAACACCTGCAACAAGGGTTAACAAACCCTCGAAAGTACACAATGTACTCCGCAAGACTTATCCGACAAAGAAAAGACTTCAAGGATATGCCGGCTTACGGAAGTAGAGCAAGAAAAGGGAAGTTTGCGTAAAAAGATTTCTACAAGTGGATCCTTACTTTCAATATTTTTAGCATCAATTTTGTTGGAACATAAGTAAGCTAGATTTGCACCTGCTCTATCTCAAACACTCTTTAAACAACACATCTCAATTCATTTCGCATCTCTTTCCTTTCATAACCATGATCAACCTTGTTTCGCAATTACTACGATGAATGGGCAGGAATCGGGTCTCCTTCTCCGAAAGCAACGGCGATCCGCGAATCGATTCAAAAACCCACCGGGGATCCCTAACCACACCCATATGTAGTACCCAAACTTGCATATATCAACCTTTTCGTGATTTGTCCAAAAAACGAACGAGGCCCGCGCGCCACCCGAGAATACCGCACACCTCCAATCCGGACTTTAACCCACGAGGGTAACATGTACTCCCCGCCATCTCCACTCCCAAAGTGGGGTTGCCATTCCCCGATTTGGCTCCACCGAGATCCGCTTACCGGGAGTATGTGGCTAGTTAGGGTCGACCGACCGGGGTGACAACTCAGACACCGCGCAATGCATTGACCAAAAAGGTCTCAGCGCAATATGCGCTCAACACGCCCCGATTTCACTCAGGCCAAACAACGGACGGTCCTTAAACGACCAACACGGACAAGCACAGCCTAGGTATCCCACCGGCTTTCAACCCACGCCCCGTCTGATCTCAAATTCATCACTACCATATGTATTCTTCTCAACCACCATCGTGGTGTTCTCTTTTTTCCACAGCCAGAAGAAGAACAAAGATAAAACCTATGTCTCGCGAACCATGAAGCCATCATTCGACTTCTACCGATATCTAAGCATTGCTAAGCATAAAAGATATCGACCTATTCATACTAGTGGGGTATCATTTAGAAATAACCGAATTCAAGGTAGTCATGCGCAAAGAACGGTATCAACCAACTCCTACTAACTTAATGCACATTGCACTAGACTTAAAGTGATTAAAATATTTATAAAAAAGTAGAAGGGTTTATGCCCGGGGCTTGCCTTTGTTGCGGGAAAGTCGATTCAAACCGTGATCACCCGAGTCACACTTGACATCGACACCACCGGTGGTTGATCTTCTTCGAAGCTCGACCATCATGAACCGCCTCACTCTCGTGATATTCTACACGTAGATGATAATGCATGCTTTAGCATGATGGAATGATAAACATGGTGCTCGATGAATGCATGAAATGATAAACACAGAAATATAACTCTATTTCACGATAAAGTTGCAACCTAACAAAACCAACTTGTTGAACTACTCTAAAGATATCATCACCATTGCCTAAGGAGTTCTCAAGGACCATCTTATTATAATACAATCTAAGATTCATAAAACAACCCCCTAAATCACACAAAACTTAAATTATTTGACTCAAAACAAAAACATGAATCACATAAAAATGATAGGGCATGAAATAATAAATATTTTAATTTTCTCAAAACAAGCCCAAAAAATTTTGTACAGGTAGGTCATGTCATAAAACAGTAGTACTAAAATAAATTTCATGATTTTTGGATAAATAAAATAATTATTAAAAATCAAGGAAGATGCATTTTTCAATTAAAGTTTGTATTTTTAAATCATGCAAAAACTATTCAAAATCAAAGTTTCAAATTTTTCATGGATTCATATACTCATAAGAAGCTTCTACAAAAATTTTCAGAATTTTAAAGCTAAACTTGAATTTATATAAAATTCACAATAATCAAGACTATTCAAACAATTACTAATTGATAAAACATTGAATAAAAGAAAAGGCACACGGGCTGAAACCAGCCCAACACCGTATGGACCATACTGTTCAAAAGGCCCAGATATCGTTCACCCCGGGCCGAACTATTTTTATTTTTGGCCCAAAATTTAATTCGCCCAACACTATTCTTCTTGGGCCGCCCATAAGCTACAAGATCCGGCCACTATCATCGGGCTTGCCGTGCTGCGGGTCGCGGGCTACCGCATGACCATCGACGGTGGTCGCTACGGGGCGGCGCCGGCGTTCGAGCGCTGCAATCGCGAGAGGAGTGGAAAGGAAAAGGGCAAGGAGGGGTAGTGGCTCACCGGGAACATGGGCGCGCTACCGATGGCTTGACGCCGAGGGCGGCCGGAGGGGGTTCGACGACGCGGTGATGGCGACGGCGGCGCGGCAAGACGGCAGCACGACGGCGTTGCCCGACGCCATACAAACTTCAGCTAGGTAAACGGGAGGTCGATCACACACATCATCAAGACGCGCCTTCAAAAAGGCTACCGGTTGGCCAAAAAGCTCACCGGGAAGGATGTTCGACGGCCGGGCGCTCACGGCTACCCAGCGACGACGGCGGTCCGGGAAGAAGGGCTCAGACGCTGGCTAGGAAGGGAGAAAGGGGGGTTGCGGCCGGGGTCGAAGAAGCGTAAAGAGGTTTGGAGGTGATGTTGAAGTGAACAAATAACGGTGGAGCACCGGCGGGCGTATCACGGCGGCGAAATGGTCGTCGGCGGGGCGGCTGGGTTTTCGAAAAACGAAGAAACGACGCCGATGGCCGAATTTATATAGGGAATGGAGGGCATGGACAGGTGGAGTAAGACGCCGCGAAGACGGCCATGTAGCCAGGTGACGCGAGGGCGCCTCGGCGGCCCGCGAGGGCCACGGCCCGGCCGTAGCGCCCCAAGATGGGGAAAAAAAAAGAGGAACCCCGCTCATCGTAGCTCTAAATCTAACCTTTTCTGAATTTTTTGTCAAATTCTCCCCCCAAATTTGAACTGAACTTCAAAAACTCCAAAAAGTGACTTAGCCTAATTTTTCAAGATCTACAATTTTCACAATTGGAAGATTTTCAAAATCAGCCTCTAAATAGGACTTTTGAAAAAGCAGTTCAAACTTTTGAAATTTGAATTCAAAATTACTTTTAAAAATCATGTAACAACTTGAAAAACTTTGTACATGACTTTTGTTCAGCTCAACAAGATCTACAAACTAGGTTTTGGAAGTTTTTGCAAATTTTGCTTAGATTTTGAAATAGGGTTTTTAAATCAAAAAGGGGACAAAACCCTAATTTTGGTGTTTTCAAAATTACTCTAAATTTTTGAACTAAACTTTGAAAACTCAAAATATCAACTTTGTTCAACTTTTGAAAACTCTACAAAATTGCTTTAATAACCATACCCAAAATCTTTATAAATTTTGAATAAAAGAAAAGGGGTTAAAAAGAAAGAATGGGAATTAGGGTTTTTCGAGTTCAATTCAAACCTGAATTTGATTCAAATTTCAGATTCCCAACCTATACTATCCAACCCTCAACCAACATCACACTTAGGATCAAAAACATAAAATAAACTTAATTTTATTCAATCCACGACTTAATCGGTAAGTAACACCAAAGGTGTTACAGAGCCCTCGCTGCGGCATTGAGTGCAGCCAAGGGGGCCTCCCATCATCAGCCGCGTGACGCCGACGTATCCAGGCAGCACCGCGGGGACCGCCGTGGGTGCTGCTGATATGATGATCAGGATGGAGTAGGCAGGAGTGACCCAAAAGTGTAGAGGAAGCCATGGCCATTGGATGATCCTTGTCTTTCCAATGTCCTTTCTGTTCCATGTTCTATTTTATTTGTACAGTTATCATCATCATATATTTCTGGCAAAAGAGACTACTGTATTCTTGCGAAATCATTCCAACCTTCGTTCCTCGTATTTCACAGACATATACAAAGAACTCTTCAACTAATTTACACAACACCCCTTCTGCTCCCACGCTCTCACCTATTCAAATATGTGTGTTATAGTAAATTAAGGTCAAATTTAGTTTACTTCCGTGTGGATCACATTTGACTGCTTTTCTCCACTAACCATTCAAAACAAAAAAAGGGTGGATTCTGTCTTTCGTGGACGGATCTGATGTGGCTATACTTTATGTTTCTTCAGTTTGGATGGTTTGTTATGTGCAGCTGAAATTATAAATTCATGGGAACCCATAAAATGTAGTACTACTTCTTTTGCTATACTCCCTCCGGCCCTATGGAGTTTGTCGCTTTTTGACTTTTGAACTTCATGTTTGACCATCCGCCTTATTCAAAATATTTATGCAAATCATAAAATAAATTAATCAATATTCAAGTATCTTCATTGATAAAATAAGTAATAACAAAATAAATTATATTTGTGCAAAAAAATTTGAATAAGACGAAAGATCGAATAAGATTTCAAGACTAATCCGCAGGGTGACAAACTTAGTGGGGCTGGAGGAGTAGATCATAGGGAGAAACCGTAGTAAGTATTTTGAACTCTGTGCGTGACCGGCTAAACTAATTTTTAGTGGAATTTTTCTTGTATAATTTATATTTAGGAACGGTAAAGTTCACTACTGTATTCGTTCCCGAGTAAGTGTTTCTTATCCATGAATGTAGGTTGTGTTTAGATCTAAAGTTTGCCAAATCCAAATATTCTCCAACACATCAAATCTTTTTTGCTTCATGCTAAAAACTTGATGAAAGACCAAGTGTTTTTTATTCAAGAGGTAAACGAAATAACTAATTGCACAATTTGATTTACTTTTCGAGACGAAACTTTTGAGTTGGTTAGTCCATAGTAACAAATAATTATCAAGAAAAAAAAAAAAGTGCTATAGTGCACTTTTTCAGCCTACTTGCCAAATTTTAGCAAAGAAATACACCGGCGCCGCATGTATAGAGATGAGACTACCGTGCCACAACCCGCCACAGCATGGACACGCCGACGCCGGGCTTAAAGCCGCTCGATTTCGAGTTCAACGACATCGGAGCGCTGTTATCGCGGTAATGCCAGCGGTCCCCTTGGCCCCAAACCCCGCCTCCCCCGACTTCCCCTACCGGGTTCCGTGACGGGTGTTGCGCCGCGCGGCCCGGGCCGTTGTCCGGCCCCCTCGATTGGTCGCCGTGGCCGCGGGGCTAGCGCCCGCCGCCGCATGTCAAGCGCGAAGCTATTCGGCGCCCTCCCCTCGGTTAGGCGCTATGCGCACTGCTGGCCGCGGTCTACGCTCATTGGGCCGTTTGATGGGGCCACTGTTTCAGTTTTACTTCCTCCTCGTCCCTTTTTGTTTGTCTCTTGAGAAGTGTGTTTGTGAGGGAAACACGGTTGAGACAAACATTTAGGACAGAGGGAGTACGTGGTCAACGGGTTTACCCCGGACCGATCGCGGGTATGTTAGGAGACACCGCATGAGTGGGGGTCGTCGCTGCCCGGGTCCATCTATCACCGGCCATCCGCTGGCTTACAGTTGTTTCACGACAGGTCCGATTGACGCTGCCTCCTTCCACGCCGACGCCGTGGCCGCGGTTCAACCGCCATTGGCTTACAAGCATTAACGGGGCTACGGGCAGCCGCCACACATTCTCCAACACGCCCAAAACCAAATGAAGCCGGGCCACATGTTATGTTCAACCGCCTGCCTCGCTGGAATGGGCGCCAGAAAGAATGGGCGCCCCTCCCATCCACCGACCGGTAGGGACGCTTGTCTACATGTGATTGGTTCAGGCCCGTAGGGCCCTATAGCGTCGGCGGGCGTGTGCCCCGCCTGCGTAGCCTCCACGCGTCGCTTGTCCTGGTACTCTGCCCGCTACCGCGGTGGAGTCCTGGGCACCCGCCAACAAAGCCAGCACGGGTCCCACGTGCGGCGGCGGGTGGACCCATAGATGACAGCGGCCCGTGGCCGGGGACTCCTCCCGGTTGGCTTTGCCCGCATCCACAAATGTGCGAAACGGCATAAAGGGATTGCTGCCCCTCCGCTTCCCCGGCCGGGTCTCGCCAAGTTTACTCGTGAGGTGAGCTTCCATGACGCTCCCCGCTCATGCTGCCTCCCCCTTCCTCGGTTCCGTTGCTTTCGAGGCCCAAGCCTAATGCTCCTCCCTCGCATCCCGGCGCCCGTGCTTCTTTTGTAGGTCTTGGGCGGACCGAGGAGATCACAGTGGAATACGGTGCGAGGAACAGCTGCTGCGTTCCACGGTCATTTGAGTTCGGGCGCCGAGGGACGGGGAGGGGCCGGGGACAGGATTTCAGTGCGGGCTTGCCGATTCAGCTCGCTTTGCGTGTATGGTGACCAACGCCACCCATTCTAGATTCTGCCTGCAATTTATATATGCAGTTCTGTAAATATTTATGGAGAGAACAATCTGAACTCTCCCATTCCATCTGTGTTTTAGCTTGGACCAAAGGAAAATAGGAGTGGTTCACTACTGGCTATTTGTGGACGTTTTCATATAGTAAAAACAGATGAACTACCTAGCAATGTCATTTGAATCGTCGTTAAATCACCCAAGTGTACACAGATCTAGCATAGTGAGCCTGCGACGAAAAGTAATACATACTCGAGCAGTGTCGCCTCCTAATAAACACTCAGGCGAGTCCTGATGCTTCGTCTCTTAACCCTGAAAAGGAGAAATAGGCAAGGATCTTTACGACACAGCTTCAGAAAAAAAAATGCACTGCTGGTAGATTATAGATCGAGCAATAAACGGGGAAAAGAATCTGATAACCCTAGGCATTTTTAGTGATTTATTTTGCATCGACAGAGGCAATATAAAGAATAATGACGCGATCAATGTAGATGCAATGCAACGTATTTTAAAACAGCTTGTCCCAGCACAACTTATCACTTGGTAAACTGCATCCACGTCAAGATCAGATGTGTAACTGACAGAGATTAAATTAGGGGAGAGGGAGACAGGGCTTGGCTGCACAAGGGCCCCAGCCAAACAGAGAGCAGGGGGCACCCATGGGTGCTGGAGCCTGGCAGCTGAAGTGCTGATGCAATGGGAGAGTGGAATCTAAGTACAGGTGTACAACTAATACTAAACCTAAAACCTATGACAGTTACATATCTGATTCCTTAAATCCATTATCTCCCTTAACTTGCAATTTTGGATTTTCCTTTCTTATGTTGTTAGGTCCTGCTGATGATGGTAGTAGCTGTGTAATGTTTATGTTTTCCTATGCCATGAAAAAATGTTTGTGTTACTACTTTGCTCGAATAAGAATATCAGTCATAGAAATCTCACCTTTCCTTCGTCAATTAGCTCTTGAAAAGCGTTCCATTGTTCCTCAAAAGGGATGCTTGGCCTCCATTTGGTTGGATTATAACTAAATTCACCAAATAATGCCACATATCTATCTGGCCTGGAGACATAAATAAAAAGCTTTGGAACCAGGAATTTTTTATTTGATTCAGTGCAATAGCAAATAGACATATATTGATCTAGCAGTTTATGCTCTAATCCAAACAAGTCTACATCAGCAGTTAACTCGCAAAACTGCAATAAAAGAAAGCTGCAGCAAAAAGGAGATGCTTAATCAAAGAAGTTTCCTCTTTTGACCATGCTTGTCTCAAAAAAGTCCTGTACTGTGCAACATTTTTAAATACAGCAATAAACTGACTGCGGTTGGTCTGTGCTTCTTAAGCTTTCCAGATGGCTCGACCAAGGCCAGTGGTTTCCAGCCAAGGTGTTGGCCGAGGAGCTTGTATGTTGCCTTCCTGATTGCTTTTGGTCTGCCTGTTCTTCGTTTGCCGGCTATAGATTGACTGAATTTTTACCGTTGTCGATAGCTTCTTCACGGTCCACTGCTGTTCCGCCTAGCCAGAGGTCCAGTAAGAGAAAACGTATGTCTTTTCGGTCAGGCAATAACAAATGACTATATGGCTAGGTCTTTAGAAAGTCCATGGTTAATCCTGTTTTCATTACAGTGGATGGTGCGCTGTATGTACCGCCTGTTCTTCTCTCACCTGCTGAATGCCGGGCGTAAACGAAAAGAAATACCTGGATCGAAAAAATGGTTGCTGCAGGTGCCTAGCTGTTTAGCTGATGCTTATTGTTTTTGCACCCTCACCGACATTGTAATTGAGCCATGTGGTTTCCCCGTATGCTATGTTTACTCTAGGGATGCTTTGCCGTAACCTTGACCTGGCCTGTGGTAGATTCACACAGGAATACATAGATGCGCTTAAAGGTTTGCTATTGTTTAGTCGTCCTAGCTGCTGTTCTTCCATTGTTATTACAGAAAACAGTTTCCTGACCGTGTGACTGTTTCTGTTTCCTTCATTTGTTGTGTTGCTCCTTCCCCTCTTGGTGGGTGGCTAGCCACGTATTCTCGAAGCTTCGACTATGGACCCCCAACCTATGAGTGTAGGTACCGTGGGGCCATGATATGGCTCAATGAGTGTGTGAAGTCGAGTCCAACCTTAGAGATGGTAACATGATTTACAACAACTGTTGTAGAGGTGGGAAGATTGACCTGCCGCCGCTAGAGAGACGCCGAACCCATTGCATCTTTGGCTAGATTTGACGGTGACGCTAGATGCAAAAACAGTTCATGAAAAATATCCGCCAATACAATTGCTTGTTTGCTTTTACCTCCATGGGTGCGAACATAGATAGGTCCATGAACAATGGCCGTGGCCCTCCCGTCTTCAAGATATCAATGTAGCTGTTTTTTTTTGGGCAATTGTAGTTTCCTCAAAAGCATGCAAGCTATATGTGTGTTGAGTACTGGCCGGCCGTAATTATCACATGGTCATCTGCTTTTCCAAAAATTCCTGCTGTTGGTGCCTATCATTCAACAAATGATTATTTATATTTTGCATCCTCACTACGTGTCGCTATTTACATTTACATTTTTTACTTTCTAATTGAATGCATGGGTAGGTTGCATGTAGTCGTTTAGGTTATTTTGCACTATCTTTCGTGATGCAATGTGTTGGTGATACTTACATAGAAAAAATAGATGCTCATTTGAAATGAACTTTTGTGATAAATACTTAATATAGTAGAGCTGCACGGTTGAGCTATTTTGAAACCTTCCATAATCAAGACATTGCTTTGTGCTCATGGCTGCTCTCGCTCTCTCGCCTGCGTGCTCATGGCTGCTGCCTGCTCGTTTCCTCGCCTGTGCTCTCCGCTTCAGTGCTCATGGTCGCCTGCGTGCAATAAATCAAAGAATGGTAGAAGAACCTTAATGAACAAGGATTTATCACAAAGGCTCGTGCTCATGGTCGCTTTCGGTTATTTTCTTACTTGCAACAATGGCTCGCCAGGCCAAAGTTCCCGAGAACAACAAGAGGGCTCGCCGAGGTTCTGCTCTGCTCCAGAAAAGTGGCTAGATAAGGTGGGGATTCTTCAATCCTACATTTCCCTACGCGACACTGGGTGGCCTCGCGCTTTTGCATCCGCTTAACATAAACACTTCTTTGTAGGTCTCTTAACCACTGCAACTCTTTTGGCGGACGGTCGTCGCTGCCCCTCAGATAGCGCCCGTGAGAAGACTCACCGCCGCTTTTGCAGCCGCCGCCGCTCGCACACCATTGACCGATGAGCTGAAGATTTATGCCCGGGGCATATATTATTCAGGCTAATGATTTATGCCCGGGGCATATATTATTGTATAGGCGGGAATGACTATGTAGTTTAATGACTCTTGCATTTCGCTTTAGAAGAACTCGGTGTGTGGCATCCAAAGAGCGGTGTTGCTATGGCGCGACGGCAACCCTACGGCCACACCTTTTATGGACCGTCCGAACGTATCCGGCCTAAGACATCGAACTCGTTGTTGTGACATCGACACAACCATTGGAACCTTTGCTCTTTTCGTTAAGTCCGTTTGTTTCGTTTTGGTCTCGCCTATATGATGTTTGCCGGCACGCCGCCGGTAGACGAGCATAACACCACTGTATCTATTCTCAAGGCCGCACCGATCGTGTGCCTTGAACCTTATAGTGTACGCTTTCGAGCCGCTTGATAATTTGGTCGAAGTTTTTCATAATGTATATACTCATTTTTCCTGAACCCTGGCATAAGGGATGGTGGCGCGCTTTTATGCACCTTGCTGGCCGCCAGGAAATCCAACCACCAGGCGCATGATTGCCATGAACATCGCCTGAGTTCATGCACGCCGGTGAGCTTTCGTTTAAATAAGTATTATCCATTGTCTCTTACGACGCCAGGCGTAGATACATGCGGGCGTTAGCCAGCTCTGTGGCCGACAGCGAACGCCGCTATAAACTAGTGGATATTGCTAGGCCGAGCTTGATGAAAGACCAAACGTTTTTTTTTTTTTTTTTTTTTTTGACAACAGATGAAAGACCAAACGTTGGATTCTTGTAGGAATTGAAACTCAAAATTCACACACACTCAATGCGTCACAAAATAAGAGTAACTTCAAGAGACTCTCTAAATCCTTTTGAGATGCTAGGAATAGAAATTTTGGTGAAGCCAAAAATAGAAGACTACAATATGACTCTTTTGAATGAATATGAGATATACAAAAAAAAAAAAAAAACGGAATAATACGAGATATACAAAAAATTTGGAAAGTGAAACAATATAGAAAACGTTTTCTTGTGTAAATAACTCTCTAAATAATGATTTAGAGAGTGGAATTTAGAAAGGCTCCAAGAGATGCTCTAAGTGATGGTTTTTTTTTTAATATAGACATTTTGTTTGACCATTCATCTTATCAAAATATATAAATATTATCTATTTTGTTATGACTTATTTATCATTAGAGATACTTCAATAATCGATAATGATTTATTTATTTTATAGTTTACAAAAAGGACAAATGATCAAATACAATATCTAAAAGTCAAAAACAATTTTTTAGGATGGTGGGAGTACATGATGAACTTAAGCTCATCATTAATATAGTTCGTTTTGAATGTTAGTTATATGTAAGCGTTACAAATCCTCCCGAATAATTGATGCTTGCAGGCCTCTCTTCGGTCTGATATTTTGTTTGCCTTCTTTCCGTACAAATTTACATATTATTATTGAGATGTTTATTACTACTCTTTTTGAAGTGCAACATCCTACTACTACTGAAAACACCTCACCGTTAAGGATGGATCGTCGTCAAGGATTACTATTACTAGTAAAGTAGTGATCAGTAATAAATAAATAAAAGAGTGTAACCTACTAAGCAAATCTCACATAGTAAAAAACGAAAAAAAAAAAAAAAAAAACAGCTCAACCATAATAACACGGAAAGTATACTTGCTTAGGAAGGCAAGCGGCTTTGCGGATGGCGTCGTTCAAATATCCTCGAGCCTTTGGCCCTTGATGGCTCGCATCCACACCACACGCACGAGTATATCGCCGGCTCCTGCTCAAACGGAAGCGGTGAGGGCCACGTCCACACCACACGTCGTCTCGTCGCCCTTGCTCATGCGTGCCGCGCTCGACCGTATGCCAGCAGCGTTTGAGGTCGGTGTGGCGACTGGCGAGGGGTTGAGGGCCAACCACGAACCCCAAAAAGGAACGCAATCTTATATATAAATTTCGACCAAAAAAGAATACATTTTAAATTTTAGATGTAAATAAATCTAAAAAAATATTTAGATATGTAGATTCTAAATTATAGTAACGAATGACATACAGATAAAAAAATGCCCAACTGCAGGTCAACTGTACTCTAATCTAATGAGTAATGAATGCAGATCCTTTTCATCAAAAAAAAAAAAAAAAAAATGAATGCAGATCCATCCAGCTAAAATCTTGGCAAAGTCGGGCCTTGTTTAGATGGTAAAATATTTGCCTCCAACTTCTAAATTTTTAAACTCTCTCTTCATCACATTATATTAAATACACCAAAAAAGACATATGTTCTAACCAATAAATGTAGGTAAAAAAATAACTAATTACACAGTTACATTTAGACATCACGGCATCTAATCTTTTAAGTCTAGTTAGTCTACATGATTGGATAATATTTACCACAAAGAAACGAAGCGTGATATAGTGTGTTGGAGAGTTCAAACAATCTTTTGACAAATTTTTTTTTACCCAACTAAACAAAACCTTGGTGCGTCCCATTTCGACCGTGTGTGGCCAGAGCAAAAGCGAGGAAACCAACCGACGCGCACGCGGCAGTGCGGCACGCGCACGGGGGCGGCGACATCATCTCGCCTCACACATCGCATGGATGTCACGCTCCTGGCGACACCCATCGCACGTTACCCTTCCCTCCCTCCCTACCCGCAGCCCCAAAACCCCGTCGGCCCCGCACCAAAATAAGCGCCTGCCCCCACCGGAAAGCGACCGCCCCCCCCCTCCCCTCCCCCTCGTCGCCCCCCCTCCCTCCTCGGCGGCGGCAGGCTCGCCGAGGAACTGGCGGCGAGGGCAATGCTGCTGCGGCGCCGCCGGCGGTGCCGGGGCGTGGTGCTGCTGCTCATCCTGGCGTCGGTGCTCGCGCCCCTCGTGCTGTACGGCGGCTCCCCGTCTCGGTCGCGCCCCTCCCGGACTCCACCGGTGCGTTCCCTCCTTCCCTTCCCTTCCCTTCCTTTGGTCTGCCCTCTCTCCCTGGGCAATGCGGCAAGGTTTCGTGTCTGATGGGCGCGGTTTTCCGGGCGTTGGCGTTCTGGTTTCCGCAGCGGCGAGCGGCGCGTTCGAACCGGAGGGCGCGTCCAATCTGGTGTGGCCGCACATGGCAGCGTCCGCGGTGTCTCTGGCCAAAGGTGAGTTTCTTTACCCCAATCTCATGCTCGATTGGACCTACTATATCTCGCCAAAGGGGATTCTCGCATTTCCGTTGGCTTAGATCGTGTAGTTGTACGGACGATGGGGACGGATGATTTTCGTTCCGCACCAGCCTTTTGTTCATTCATTCACGCTGCTATGCTAGCACTCAAACCACCAATTGATGCGTTTTTGTAGATTTGATAATTGAGAGGCTTGGGGAGCACAAGAACCGTGTGCTATCAGCAACTGAACGCTTGCAGGTGGTTGAGGCAGGGAGCAGCAAGAGCCGTGCATCTGGAAAATCAGATGATGCTGCGGTCAGGGAGGAGGAGCATGAGTTGCCGAGGACGGGAGAGGAAGATGACCCGGTTGCCGTGGGGAATAGTGCTACCTTGGGGCAGGACGGTGGCATCATTAAGGAGGTTGTGGGAAGCCAAACAAGTGCAGATGGATCTCGTGAGCCTGGGGATAGCAGGGAGGTTGGTGAGCAGAACGGAAAAGAAGTTGGGATAGAGTTGCCTCACGCGACTGACGTGGTGCGTAAAATAGAAATGGACAACGTTTCTGGACTGCACACTGTTGGAATCCTGAATTCATCTTCTATCAAGGTAAACTTTCTTGTACAAGATCAAGCTAGATTTTAACGTTTCCTTGTAAGTAGTGTTTGCTTTTTGGTGCTCTCTGTTAATATCTACTACTTGTTTAGATGACATGTTCGTAGTGGATTACCACTTTTCACTCTTATATATGAAATCGTCACTTTGGTATTTGTATGAATATAAGTATCCAGACTTCCTATTGTAACGCGATAAATGTTCATTTTAGTTTATGGAATCATGTTGTTGTCTGTGTTATTTGTTCTTTGTCACTGATTTCAGGTAGGGTTCTATCTTGATCTAACTGCTCAAGGCTTTCTTTTCCAGGGAGATGCTACTCATAGTTTATCCAACAAGACTAGAGAGCACCAAACGAGTGAAAGTAACAGTAACACTGCTCATCATGCAACAAATAGTACTGCTGGTCAAACCACAACTTCATCAGATGCTACAATCCACATCATCAAGGACCAGTTGACAAGAGCAAAGATGTACCTTGGACTGTTTGCTTCTAGGGGTAATCATGGCTTTGCAAGGGAGCTCCGTGCACGGATGAAGGATATACAACGAGCACTAGGCGATGCGACCAGTGATCGCAATTACCTCAGAAGTACGTCCCTATTCTACTGTACTAAGAGTTTTATTTTGCCTGTCTAGTGACGGTGTATGACTGGTGTTGCTGTACTTTTGTTTGGACCAAACATTTCTGACATGATTTTTCTATTTTCTCAACAGCGTGGACAGCAAAATTAGAGCAATGGAGCAGACATTGGTGAAGGTCAGGAAAATTCATGATAGTTGCTCTAGTGCCGTGAATAGGATCAAAACAGTTCTTCATTCAACAGAGCAGCAACTTGAATCAAACAAAAAACAAGCTAACTATCTAGCGCAAGTGGCAGCAAAATCTCTACCCAAGGGTCTCCATTGCCTTACACTGCGACTTACAAATGAGTACTATTTCACCAACTCAAAGAATAAGGTCTTTCCCTACGTGGAGAAGTTGGAAGACCCCAAACTCTATCATTATGCCTTGTTTTCAGACAATGTATTGGCTGCTGCAGTGGTTGTTAACTCAACTATTGTCCATGCTAAGGTATAACACTTGGGCTCGGAAAGATATTAAGTTGCTAATTAGGCATCCAGTTAATTATTGTGAATCAAGAATCAACTTATTTTTATGCTGAATATTTTCATTGCTTTAATCATTTTTACCACTAACATTTGGATGCTATATTAATGCAGAAACCAGAAAACCATGTATTCCACGTTGTGACAGATAGGCTTAACTATGCTGCAATGAAAATGTGGTTCCTTGCTAATCCCTTGGGTAAAGCTGCTATTCAGGTTCAGAACATTGAAGAGTTTGCATGGTTAAATTCAAGCTACAGTCCAGTTCTGAAGCAGTTGGAAACCCAGTTTATGATTAATTACTATTTCAGAACTGGGCAGGCTAGGCATGATGAAAATCCTAAGTTTCGGAACCCCAAGTACTTGTCAATTCTCAACCATCTGAGGTTCTATCTCCCTGAGATCTTCCCAAAGCTTAGCAAGGTGTTATTTTTGGACGATGATACTGTAGTGCAGCGAGACCTAAGTGCGCTTTGGTCGGTGGATCTCAAAGGCAAGGTTAATGGTGCTGTTGAGACCTGTAGACAGGCATTCCATAGGTTTGATAAGTACCTCAACTTCTCAAACCCTCTTATTGCCAAGAATTTTGATCCACATGCTTGCGGTTGGGCATATGGCATGAACATGTTTGATTTGTCCCAGTGGAGAAAGCAAAACATCACTGAAGTCTACCATACCTGGCAGAAGTTGGTGAGTATGAGCGTTGTATGTGAAATTATGATTCTAGTTCCTGTTGCTAGGTACTCAAGCGCTTGAGCTGAATGTTAATAGTGACCTAATGCATATATAAAATTCCTTATCAGGCACTTCACAAACAGTTGTGCAGGCTGTATCTTAGTAGGGTTGCTGCTATATTTTGATACAAAAGTACACTGCTGTAGGATTTGAGCATTATTTACTGTCATGCTCTTTATCTTTCCTGTATAGTTCACTCACTCGTCTCATTTGTGCAGAATGAAAACAGGCTATTGTGGAAGCTAGGCACCCTCCCTGCTGGTCTTGTGACCTTCTGGAACCGCACGTTCCTCTTGATCGTTCGTGGGTATCAATTAGGACTTGGGTACAACCCAAATGTCAACGAAAAGGATATCAGGAGAGCGGCTGTCATACACTACAATGGAAACTTGAAGCCCTGGCTTGAGATTGGATTGCCCAAATATCGCAAGTACTGGTCAGCACACGTCAATTACGATCAGGTGTTTCTACGGGAGTGCAATATAAACCCGTGAACAGCAAATAGTAGTGCATGGTTTATCCTTTTTCTTTTCAGTTTTTTCTTAGACCGATTCTTTGTGCTCTAAGCAATTTAAATTGCCTAGAGTGCTTATTCTTTGTAACTGATGTATTCCTGATGTAAAGGTGCCAGCAGGTTGGTGGTAGGCTTAGCCGCTTAGATCATACAAACAGTTAGTAGCCAAGGTATATTTCATTTTGTGCTTATAAAAGCTAATATGGTAGATAATTTTTGACTGTATGAATTGAATGCTATGTTAGATGCCCTCACAAACAGTATAGTTTGCAACGCTTTTTCCACTACTGCAGTTTGCTGCATCCTGTGTTATCTGTTAGTATCTGTTTATGCAAAAGCATGGGATCCTTGTTGTACGGCAATATGATTTTGTGTTGCTGTGTTCAACTTTTAAATTTTTTCATGCTAATAAAGTATCTAATGTCCTGGACCGTCACACCTTATATCAAACACCCAAGAGAATCAGGGGAGGAGAAAATCGTCACACCTTATATCGATGACCCCAAGAGGATCAGGGAAGGAGAATATTAACCGGAAGTACCAAATCAGATCCTTTCATGAATTTGTTTTTCATTCATACGTTTATGTATGCGTACATCAATGGTGCATAATAGTTATTTTACGGTAACTGAAAAATAGCCGGCGCAAACAACATATCAAGCACATAAACTCCAGTGCCCGTTTCCAAGCTGCCCATTGAACACATTCGTACCTCCGCTTTCCATTGTAAACAACAAATCCTCGAATATCACCAGCCAAACAACATGTGTGATAGAAGTTTTTCTCCCGTTGAAAAGAAAACAACACCTTCCTACGGAGCAGCGGATGGAAAAAAAGAACTTGGTACGCGAGGATTGGGTGGAAAACCCACACACGTTGAGTCCCGTCCCGTCCGGGCGAACAAAAAAGTCGGATCGGCGTAGTTTGCTGAATCCAGCTCGAGACGGCTCCGAAAAGTCCGAATAACTAACTACCAGTACATTGGAGATAATTATGTATCCAATACGGTTAGGAATTTTATTAGGAAGAGATAATTATGTATCCGATTAGGAAGTGATAATTATGTATCCGATACGTTTAGGAATTTTATTAGGAAGAGATAATCCCTCCCCTACTACTATATATATGAGCACCTGGCCAAGCGGGAGGTCTGCAACGGCGAGTAACAATCTCGACCCGCATCAAGCGCATCGTTAGTTGTTATACTCTTGGAGTTCATCTTGGGTATTGTTCTCGCTGTTCCATGGCGAGAATCCTTGCGTCCACAGCTGGAGCCGGCGCCAGCGCGGCGGCGTCCGCGCTGGGCTCGTCGTCGTGGCTCCTCGGGCTCTGCATGGTCGTGGTCTCCGTCTGGATCGTCTCATTCGCCGTCTTCATGTGCGGCCACGACGACGACGACAAGCCCAAGAAGAAGCCCGCCCCGGCGCCCGCGGCCAAGGTCAGGCCGGCGGCGAGCAGCGGCACCGCGAGATCTTCAGGGACGATGGCGACCGACTTCAACAGCATATACACAGCTTCGTACCTTGCCGCTAGCAGTGGTGGAGGCCATCATCATCACCACCATGACCATGGAGGAGGCGCATGCGGCGGCGGTGGACACAGCGGCGGTCATCATCATGGAGGCGGATGTGGCGGCGGCGGCCATAGCGGCGGTGGCGGATGTGGTGGTGGTGGCGGCGGCGGCGGCGGGTGTGGCGGCGGTGGCGGCGGCGGCTGTTAGAGTGGATTTTCATGTGTCTAGTTTTAATTACGTACCTTATTTAGTCGCGCGCGTTATCTTGTTGCAGCGTCAGTAGATTATTTTCTTCAGTCGTCGTGTGGATGCTCTGCTAATTATTTACTGTCAGAAGCACTTGTGTTTTCCACCACAAATTCATGTCATGTCATGGGTATGCAGAAAGCGTTTAGCAAATTATATTACTGTCGATGTTCGTTCAAAAAATTACATTGTCCATTATTGCTTAAATTCATCATGGAAGTTTTTTTTTTTTTTTCATATCACAATGAAAAGCAATAAAAATGTGTGAATAAAGAAGCAGTGGAATCACGTTGATGACAATTTCATTCATCACCTTACATCGATTTCAGTTTTCAGTCGGTGAAAAAAAACTTGAGAACTCTTTCTTTTTAGGCACCCATCGATTTCAGTTTTTCATACCTCGGTTGGCCTGAGTCTGACGTCGCTAGGGCTCGCACATGAGCGGTCTAGCTATTTTCGCCGTGCATATTGACCCGCTGCACCGTGCCAGCAGAAGCTGATAGAAACTAAACATGATGGCCGGCGGCAGATTTCCATCCTCGCCGGCCTACGCCTCTTATCTTATCTCATGCATGATCCGTCGCCCTCCTCAATTCCATTCGGATCGATCTCTGTGTCTTTTCTTCCTTCCAAAATTGAGAAGTATCAGGCCACTAAGCAACCTCGTGATTGCTCAGTTCAGTCGATCAATCGATCAACCATCAACCACTCGGCAGTTGGCACCTACATTAATGGTCTATATTACTTCATGCGCTCAATTCCATCCACAAAACAAAAACACCACGAATTGGCCTTTCCATCTTGTGATTTTGCAAGTAGAAGGCTGAAAAAACAATTTTGGTTAACAGAAGAAAGGTACAGGGATTGATTTCTCTTAAATATTTGGCTCCTGCCTCCTGCAATGCGCCAAGTTTTTGCTTGTAAATTTTGCAAGCCACGAGAAACATCGGATCAAATTTTTTTTAACCGAACATCTGGGTGTTGTAGATGTCGAACTTCACAACTCCAGTGTCTGATTTTATTTGCCTGTAAAATTTTCATTGTGGGCATAGCTAGTTCGGCAACCGTAATGGTAAGTTTGGTTGACGACTCATTGTCATACGCAACGCACGAACCTAGTCGCCGGATTAATGGGCCACCTACGGCCCAAGAGTCGTGGATGGGAACAGAGTTCTCGTGGCTGTCCACGTGGAACGGGCCCATGCATCTATCTATAAAACTCTTATAATCCTGGAGATCGGAACTACAGTGGATTCCTCTCACAAATCTACTGTGCAACTACAGTTCCAACACCACAACCGTCTGATCTAACACAGTGTTTCCATCCAAGCCATCCACGCGTATGCTGCCTTCTTAGCTTCTGGAAGCATCTACACCGCCACCCCAGCGATTACTTCGCTCGCGTTCTTCTTCCCGTATCCGCAGCCGCCGCTCCATTCTTCGCGCAACGTCATCGCCGACTCCGAAGCAGCCACGCCCACGGCGCGGGGCTCCCAAGCACCGCCCGCGACCGGCCGTCCCTCCCCTCGCCTCCCTCGACGCCGCTCCACTGAACGCCGCCCGTGCCCCCAGCGTCGACCCCATCGCCGCCGGCTGCTCCATCGAGCGCCGCCGGCCACGCAAACGGAGCCCTCCCGCGTCGCAGCAGCGCTGCCAGTGTTCCACCAGGCCAGCGGCGCCTTCGTGGCCGTCCGTTTCACAGGTTCGCCTTCGCCTGTGGCTGCCCCCGTTCTCCTTCTCCTCGGTCCATACTGTTCTGTGCCGTTGAAGTGCTTGATAAAATGTCTAAATAGGAAATCCACACGCCTGCTTTATTATCCGTGTTTGCTCCCTTTCCTAAGTCCCAAATTTTACTATGACTTGGCAATTGGAAGCTAAGTCCTAGATTTTACTATGACACTCAATCGACCAAATTTTACTATGGTCTGGAGAATACAGATTTACTGTCATTTAGCCTTTGGAATAATTTAGTTTTAGTTTTTTGACTAAGTCCTAAATTTTACTATGACAACCTCCCATTCGACCAAATTTTACTATGGCTTGAGATTTCTACGTTTTAAAGCTCCCAGAAAATGATAATCTCTTATTAACAGTGCACTTCTTTTACTATAATTTGGAATCCCATTTAATGGTTAACCTTTTTCTGCTGTAAATAAATGCTTTTAATAATAGGCCCCTTTTTCCTTGGAAGAATTGATTACCCTCTGACTTAATCAGTGTCTATACCATCCAGTGCATAGCATGGACACACAACGAAGCCGTCGGCGTATACACATCAACAATCCATATCAAGGTAACATTTTATCGGACTATGAAATACATACACATGTCTAACATTCAATTTATGCCCTCTTTAAATCATTCGATATATACCAGCAGATAGCAACAGCATTTCTCCTAGCCACCGTGACCAGGACAAAACTCATAAGCGTAGGCGATGTACATTAACTGCTGCTTCAGAAAACGATGAAGCTGGCCCCTCTCAAACTGCAGGAAGTTCACTGCCCGAAGAATCGATTGCTTCCTCCGTAATTCGCAGACGTCGGCCATATGTGATCCTGAACAATGATGGTAAGATCAATCGAACTAAATTTAATTTCAAACAAATTCATTTGCAAGTAGCTTAAAAACCTTACTTATTTGCACCATCTATAACCCACTTTTTTTTTTTATTCCCCTATAAATTATAGGCACGGCTTCCTCTGCTCTCCATTTAGGAGGCCCAGATAATATATGCCCACACTGTGGTGCTTTATATTGGAATGAGGAACGTATCCGTAGCCATAGCACTCAGCAAACACCAATTTATAATAATTTGTTGTAGAGGTGGGAGCATTCTACTTCCTACATATAATCCACCTCCGAACCCTTGATGAGCCTTCTGACTGCACAGCACAACAGACTGTCCAACCACTTCTTTGATGGCATTAGATGTTACAATTCTATGTTTACTATGACATCCATGGGTGTCAATGTTATAAAAACTATTAATGATGGCAAAGGGCCTTATGTCTTTAAGGTAAGTGGCCAGCTCTGCCATCGAATAGGATCGCTGTTGCCACCGAATGGCAGGAGACCGGAATACTGTCAACTTTACATCTTTGACACCGAAAATGAAGTGAGGAACAGAATGGCTATTTCTTCAGACGAAGATGGCAATTTCCAACCAAATGAAACTATTGTTGCTTCTTTAGTTAATATGTTCAACTCTCACAATCCAATCGTCCAACTTTTCCGAACTGCACGAGAGAGGCTTTCGAACCAAACAGAAGACCATTTCTCTGTAAAGCTATTCAATTCTCCAAGGCAACGTGGAAATGTTTACAATGCTCCAACTGCGGCTGAGGTTGTTGGCCTGGTGATTAATGACCTCGGGCTATCTGAAAAGGGCCGAGACTTGATTGTCCAGGACCATGCATCCAAGCTGCAAAAGATTGAAGAAACACACTGTAAGTTCATGGCAATGCAGTACCCATTATTATTCCCCTATGGTGAGGATGGTTTCCATAAAAACTTGGAGTACCGTCGATGTCGCCGATCAGCAGCAGTTAAGAGGAAAAATATCACCATGTTGGAATACTATACATATAGATTGCATGATAGAGTGGATGACTTCAATACCCCTTTACGTGGCAAAAAGCTCACCCAAGCATATATTGTGGATGCATATTGCTGCGTCGAGGAGACTCGACTAAGCCACTTCAGAAGCCATACTTTCCAGGCCAAATACAGGACAACCAGTTACAAATCTTTAATGCATACAGTTGCATCTGGCGTTACAGAGGCTTCAGCTACAGGCCACCGCGTTTATTTGCCGGGCTCTTTTGTTGGAGGACCACGGTGGTACTACCAGAATTACCAAGATTGTGTCGCTCTATGTCGCCGGTTTGGATGCCCGGACCTTTTCATCACTTTCACATGCAATGCTACTTGGCCGGAAATAACGGAGGCCCTGAGACATATACCACACCAACACCCATCTGATCGAGCTGACATTGTTGACAGAGTATTCCACATCAAACTTAACCTAATCATGGATGACATCACAAAGCACTCATTCTTTGGCCCTATACATGGAGGTACGCCCACAATGTCCATGATTTCTTACCTTCTTTTTACATTATGGCGCAAATCCCCTCACTATTTGTCGTTCTTCCTCCTTCAGTTGTCTACACAATAGAGTTCCAAAAACGGGGTTTGCCACATGTCCACATCATCGTATGGCTCAAAACCGACGACCCCCGTACTCCTGAAAAAATTGATTCTATGATATCAGCACAACTACCTGATCCATTGCTTGACAAGGTTGGGTACGATGCTGTATCAAAATTCATGATACATGGTCCATGCGGCGCCATCTGTCCGAACTCTGCTTGCATGGCTGATGGCAAATGCAGCAGATTCTATCCAAAAGATTTCGCAAAAACAACCACCGTATCATCAAATGGTCATGTCATCTATGCAAGACCAAACAATGGAATAACAGTGGAAAAGAATGGTGTCCACGTTGACAACCGATTTGTCGTTCCTCATAATGTCGACCTATGTGTCAAATATGATGCACACATAAACGTCGAAAGTGTTAATCGTGATGGAATGGAAAAGTACTTATTCAAGTACACTAACAAAGGTCCTGACCGTGCAAGAATCGCCATCCAAGACAACCAAGACCGTGGAGCTCCACCCATAGATGAGATAAAACAATATTTGGACTGCAGATGTGTAACTCCCAACGATGCAGCCTGGCGTCTTCTCCAGTTCGACATCCACCACACGGATCCATCTATTGAACGGCTGCATGTCCACCTTCCACTTGAAAACCACGTCATATATGCTGAAGACGATAACCTCGAGGAAGTAGTGAGCAATCCTTTCGCAACACCGTCACCAAGCTGACAGCTTGGTTCGAAGCTAACAAAGCATTTCCAGAAGCAAGGCAATATACATATGTAGAATTCCCTGAACATTGGACATGGCATCCTGATGGCAAGTATTGGCACCAACGCCGCAACAACCGTCCAAAGATTGGCCGCATAACCAATGTCAACCCAAAGGATGGTGAAGCCTTCTACCTTCGCATGCTGCTGCATAGAGTCAAAGGCGCACAGTCCTATTCGGATTTAAGAAATATTGCAGGTCAACAATATCCTACCTTTCGAGCTGCATGTGAAGCTTTAGGTTTGCTTGGTGATGATCGTGAATGGTCGGAAGCCATGACCGATGCAGCCCATTGGGCACTTCCATATCAACTCCGTCAATTGTTTGTGACTATAGTCCTCTTTTGCCAGGTCACAAACCCAGTAAAGTTGTTTGATGAATTTGCATCAAAAATGGGCGAAGACATGAAATACCGTGCCTGCCAAATAAAACCGGGGCTATCAGAGGAGCTCCTTCAAAACCAAATTAGATCTTTTGTTCTGATCGAAATAGACAACATGCTAAGGAATGCAGGCTATAAATTGCGCCAGTTCCACCTACCCACACCAGAACATAACAATCCATCATTCCTTGGGAATAGACTGATACTGACGAGCTCTCTTACGCCTCCAGTGCTACAGCACAGATGACAGTACAACAGGTTGGACAACTAAACTCAAACCAAAAGCACATTTACGACACCATACTGTATTCAGTCACAGAGAACTGTGGCCATACCTTCTTTGTTTATGGATATGGTGGAACTGGAAAGACATTTCTATGGATTACCCTATTGAATAGTATTCGAAGCCAAGGGAAAATAGCTCTGGCAGTGGCATCGTCCGGAATAGCTGCATTACTACTACCTGGTGGTCGCACACCTCACTCAAGATTTGGGCTTCCTTTGCGCCTTGAAGAACATTCTGTATGTCCAATAGACAAAGATACAAAGCTATCTGAATTATTACTGCAAACTTCCCTCATTATATGGGACGAGGCGCCGGTCAATCATAGATATTGCTTTGAAGCACTTGATCGTGCACTTCGAGACATAATGTCGTCAAAAGATCATAACTCAAGACATAAGCAGTTCGGTGGCTTAACGGTTGTCCTCGGCGGCGATTTCAGGCAAACGCTTCCTGTGATACCCAATGGCAAGAAAATGAAATTTTAAATGCATCAATCACTCGCTCCTATTTATGGCATTCCTGCATTCTACTTCCCTTAACAGAAAACATGAGACTTCGAGCTCCATCGCTTTCGCCTGAAGACAAAACCGAACTTCAATGTTTTGCTGAATGGCTTCTGTCTATTGGTGATGGTACGACTCCAGATGCCATACCAGCAGAAAGAGAAGATACTAGCTGGGTCAAGATACCAGACTACATATTACTACCACCTGAACAAAGGAATATCACAAGTTTGATATCCTTTGTCTATGGTTCAACACCCCATATATCTGAATCACCAGATTACCTCTGTGAGAGAGCAATCTTAGCACCAACCAACGAATTAGCTGATGCAATAAATATTCAAATTATGAACCGAATTGCCACCGAAGAAATGTCATACTACAGCTACGACACCATTGACGAGTCATCAGCTGATTACTGCACTTTGCAATCTTTGTATCCTACAGAATTTCTCAACACAATACGGATGAGTGGATTACCAGACCACCATCTACAACTTAAGATTGGAGTTCCTATAATCCTTCTTCGAAATCTAGATCCGACAGCAGGCTTATGCAACGGAATAAGACTCATAGTTACACAACTTACACATCGTATAATTGAAGCACAAATAATCACAGGAAAGGCAAAAGGAGTACGTGCATACATACCAAGGATAGTCGCCATTTCAAATGACCCAAGATGGCCATTCAAAATTAAACGACGCCAATTCCCGGTTCGTGTTTCGTATGCCATGACAATTAATAAAAGCCAAGGGCAAACACTAAATAAAGTCGGTGTATACCTTCCAAACCCTGTGTTCAGCCATGGACAGCTATACGTTGCCTTCTCAAGAGTTACATCTCCAAGAGGCTTACGGGTACTCATTGAAAATAACCCCCCCGAATATCAACACAGCACCCATAATGTTGTGTACACTGAGATTTTTGATGACATATGCAAATCGCAAACATTACCATCTCAGCTCGTCCTCTAATTTTGATATGTCATATCTTTATTTGTTAATAGTACAGTATTCACTTGACTCATTTTCTTTCAATTCTCTTTTGCAGTAATCATGTATAACTCATACAGATAGGGTGTGAGCCTGTATTTATAATGCAAGTGGATGTGTGCTTTCATCAGTTCTTGAAACATTTTGGGGGCTCTCGGTGTTGGTCACGACATTCTCAGTTCCAATCGCAAGCAAGCGCCATGTTCCACCGAGGTACATATTAAAGATTTTTTTCTCTTTCCAAAATTTTAACATTCAGTCTGTAGGCTACATGCTTAATTTACAGCCCATGTATGAAGGATCTGTTAATCTCCTTATGTTATAATTGAGGATACAATGATTAGCACACCTGCTTTCCTTAATGTATTACCTCAATGCTTCATTTAGATGTGTGCTATTGTGTTCCTGCAGGAATATATTTCTTCCACGAACTGTGTGCTTCGTTACAGCAACAAGCTGCAATAATTTGGACTTGGGTCAGTTCACTCAAATGTACTCAAACTAAACCACATGCCGTTCTATTAATGTGAGCTCCCTCATGTCAGGGCTGTGTTGCTTTTGTTGGGCTTCTATCTGTTGATGGGTGAATAGCATCTCCATCAGCCAAACTGATTCTGTAGTCATGGATAGCACACAACAAAGTTTGATTAGGTTCACCAGAATTTTTCGGGATGTCAGCAGCTCATTTGGTTCTACCATGGCAATTAAATTTGCTATATTTGAACAGGTACAATCATATATCCTTAATGAACATTTATGCCTACCACTTATTTTTTACAACTTCACTAAGCATAGCATTCCATTTGTTTTTCTCAAAGATGATTTTTAACTTAATTTTTCTCAAATTGATTTGAAATTCATTAGAACAATCACCTTTCAAACTGACTAGCATCCTTCAATCTAAGCTGTCAGCAATACTCTTTGCTTACATGCCTCTACCCTCTGCAGAAAACCTTTTTCTTTGTTACTATTTGTAACTAAAACTAAAGTGTTCTTCAATTACTATTTAGGTTGTTACATACAGAGATGCTGCAGTTCTTATACTCAATTATGTTCATGAAAGTCGAGCAAGAGGTTTTAAGCTGGAGTTACTACTACATGTAACTAAAGTGTTCTTCAACTATTTGAGGTCGTTACATTCAGAGCTGTTGCAGTTCTTATGCTGAATTATGTTCAATTAAGCTGGACAACAGGTAATTCCAAATTAAAATGCATATTTGACCGAATGAAGAGCTATCTTGCACATATGTAATACCATGCGACATATCAATAGCAATATTGAAATCAGTTAAAAACCCACTTATTTACCATTCATACCTGCATATATATGGTTATCCTATCTAATCATTTATTAGTACATCTACTTAAAGTATTCTTCCCTCTTTTAAAGACTCATTTATTCACAAATGTTGGAATCCTTATGGTGAATTTTGATGACCAGATTTGAGCACGTGTTATTTTGGACCACCTGCACTGCATATTGGGCATGGTTCACGAATATGCATGGTTTGGGAACAAGTTACATGTTTCATGGTATATTCTTATCCTAGGATGCTGCTGCTTTCCCGCTTTATTGATACAAGCTTGCTACAATACTTCAATAACTAACTATAATGATGCTTCACAGGTTGTTACTTAGTGAAACTGGAGTGTCCAACCTGCATGCAAACTGCACTTGATCTCTTGGCCTCCAGACTTTGATTAGTCTAATTACACTTATGTGCTTGCGTTCAGCTGAAATGCATGTCTGAATTGATTACCCTTCCATACTACATACATTTTGGCATAATCCTTGCTATACTTTCCAATATAAGTACTTTTTGTTTTATTGACCTACTTTGCTCCCTGTTTCATGTCGGCTTACTGCCCTACTTGGCTCAGGTACAATCTGATTGAATAAAGCTAAATATATGAGCCGCAAACTTTCTTAAAACTATTTCAATTTAGGTTGGTAATTTTATTGCACCCGTTCTACTATCGAATTGTGAAAACGAGGTCATTTGTATCACCCATATCTTGACATTTCATGAAAAGGTACTTCCTATAGCATAGGTATCTGTAAAATAACCCTCCTATGAGCCACCTGTTGGCTAATTATTCCTCTACCAATATGGACAAATTCCTTTGTCAAATCTGATGCCTGTCATTTGTTTGATATAATGCTTTTTAGAAAATTTGGAACCAGAGTTATCTATATGGAGAGAGTATGCAGGCCTACCATGTCTAGATACACATTCAATCAGGTTCGACAACTCTCTCAACTTTACTTCAATTAGATAATTAGTAGAACGAAAAACGTTGCTTACAGTACAAAGTTATAAAGATTGTCTGCTTATCTCCATCAAACTTACGGCTGTTTGTCATAAATAGTATGCAACCTAATTTTACAAATAATAGCACCAACTCAATCTCTGAGTTTGTCTCTGCAGCTTCAGGAACTCAGCATGTTGATTTGTTTTTAATTTTCAGATATCCACAGCAAAATCTCTATTCAACAACTTTCCCTTGACAACTATGTCTACCCGCGCGAAGCGCGGGGGCTCCAGCTAGTTTTTTTTTTTCTCCAGGACATAGAGAGCTGAAACCCTGAACGACGACAGAACGGTGTGGCCACAAGCTTGGCACTTGAAGCGTTGTCAGTCCGTCCGTCAGTCAACCCTGAACAGCGGTGCGTAATGAAAGCGGCCATCAGATTCGTTGAACTTCCCTCCACAAGCATCAGTTAAGAATCAGTTTACTGAAAGTCTGACATGGAATTGAACGCATGAATCGACTGAAGTAGAGGGATCAACTACTGCCGACAGGTCGATCGGATGACTAGTGCTGCACCTGCACGTCGTCTGCACCGTACTAGGTGAGTGCGTGACGAGGACTGACTGAAGATAGCCTCTGAATGAATGCCTGACCGAGAAGCATCGATTGCAGAGGAGTTTGAGCTCAATTCAGTGAAAAACTTCAGCTCCGACGGCCTAACGTTTCCATGAGGTCGGAGCAGATGCTTCGTCACTCCGTGAACAGTGAGAGCTTGTCCTTTCCCGTCGATTTCTTTCGAAAACTTACCCGTGAGGCATGCTGACGTCGTCAATGCCAATCCTATCGTATCCTGTGTTTGCCTGTCCGTGATCCAAGGCTCACTTAGTAAGGTTTCCTAAAAAAAAACTCCACTGAATGGATATTGGAGTGCAAGCATTTCAAGTTTGACCATAATTATATAAAAAATTATAAATGTTGACAACATCAAATACGCATATTAGTAAGCTTTGACTCTCTAAGATCCCTAGAATGACTTGCAATTTGCATATTAGTAAGCTTTGACTCTCTAAGATCCCTAGAATGACTTGTAATTTTTTTTCTCGAATACGTAAAAGGTTTGCGCATCTTTTATATTAAGCAGAGAGAAACCAAAGTTTATAACGACGCGCCACAAATGACGCACTAGGGGGGAAAGAATTATACAATCATTGTAGGCCACCGTAGCGGAAGGATATGAAGACGCTATTACTCGCTAATCGAACAACCTAGAAGCTTCGAGCGCGTCGCGTCGATCGCCTCGGCGTCCCACCTGCGAGGATCCGCCGCCGCGCCTCCTTATGAGAGGGGTTGGGGTCCTCGAGACAGTTGTCGTACGCCTCCTTCTCTCCTTCTGTAGGGCTCCCCGCAACGGTCGATGTATCCCAACCATTGCATCGCCAATATCTCGCCCGTTTCGCTCGGGAGACGCGAGAGCGGGCCGAGCGGTGATCCTCTTGCTTTGCGTGGGCAACGGTGGCGACGGCGACGACTTCGCGACGGGAAGAGGCAACAACGGGCGACGACACCTTTGCGCATCACCTTCCTTGCGAACCGCCTCATCCTCGCGGTAAGGGAGCCGGCTGATGAGGCGACCGCATCCACGCCAGCAGGGGTCGACACTGTATCCACGACGCCGTGCTGGCCTTCCAGGGGTAGGAATGATTTGCAATTTAAAAGAGAGGGAGTATATTAGTAAGGTTTATTAATTTATTTATTACTTTATTACTCGACGTATTTTTCTTTTTAGAAAGGGGAATATATTACTTTATTACTCGACGTACTTGATCCAAATGGATCGTACTCGTATTATATTTTTGAGAAGACTTGGTATCCACGCCACAACGTGTGTTTTAATTAAGCATAAAGCGCAAGCGGCTTTGAGGCAATACCGTTTTTTTTCCTGTACTAGGCATGTGTCTTGACTTGACCTCAAGATCGGTGTTCAGTCATAGCATCTGCCAAGCGGAAGCTGCGGTAAGGACGTAGTGAAGGTTGAAGCCGGTGCAGTGCACTACGTGGGAGAAAATTTCAAACTTGGCCTGATGCAAACAAGTCGTGAGTCGTCGTGACAAATTTTCGCGGACCACCACTACTGCCTTGTCATCAGATATTTTTGTTTGATATTTAATGAGCCTTCCTTTCTTAGTTCGTAAGCAACCTGATGAATCCACTCATCAAATCGTTTCCATCCGAAACCGTAAGCCGTTTCGCAAAGCATTCGCAAAGCAGAGGAAATTCCACGAATCCAGTCGCTCAACCACTCGCTACCTACGTTAATTGCCTTGCCCCAACACGTCCACGTCGCGCGTTCAATTCCAATTTCATTCAGGAAACCCCAAAACCGCCACGACGACTTGACTTGGCCAACCTGTGCGTGCGTGCGTTCCACCGCCAAATTAATCACACATTACCGTAGTATTACACGAACACAGTTTCTACTAGTGGTGCGAACAGTGCACAAGCTGCAGCCGATCATCAGGTTCCATCCAAACCACAAATTTTCCAATAGGATAGGCCTCATACGGCGCGCCGCCGGGAACGGACCGTGTCCACTCGCCCGCCCGGCCGCCCACAGGACGGACGGACACGGGTGGCGAGCCGGACCGACCGACCCAGCTCCTCTCCTGCAGCGCACGCTAAGGAAAGGAAAAGGCACGCCACGTCTCCACCCGTGACGGCACCGTTTTCCCGCCGTGGCGGCGCGCGCGGATGTGGATGGAGTGGACCCGTCCATCGTCACCGGTGCACCTCGCGTCGCTCCAACCCAACCCAACCCCCCGCCCCGCCCCGCCGACGATTATAAAGGCCACGCACCAGCGCTTCACACCCACCGCTACCACCACCACCACCAGTCACCACCACCACCGGATAGGGACACGGCACTTGAGCCAAAGAGAGAGATGGGGTTGGATCGGTTCCTGAGCGTGGCGGAGGGCGGGCTGGGCGGGGAGGCGGTGTACTGCGCGGTCATCCTGTGGCTGTCCGTCATGTCGTGGATCATCTTCACCTGGGTCGGCGGCGACGCCGGGGAAGGAGACGGGAGCAGCAGGAGGGGCAGGAAGCGCCGGGGCGGCGGCGGGAGCCCCGTGTTCGTCGGCGCTTACGGGATCTGCGACGGGACCGGGCCACAGTGCAGCGGCGGATACGGCATCTGCGGCACCTGCATCGACCAGCCGCCGGCCCGGTGCTCGGCTACTAGTAAGTTTGTATCAGCGTGAGCGCGACCGTGTTTGTAGCATCCACATGTCGTCGTCGTCGGCGGCGGCGGCGGCGATGCGTGGCCTCGATCGGATTGGCGAGCAGAGGAGCTCCCTGTGTGAAGACAATAAGAGGGAGCCTGCCTACCGAGTCAAACTTCTTCGATCTTGCTTCGGTTGGTTGCACGAACTGAGTTGTTGCTACCTAGCTTCTTTTTTGATGTTTTGAATCTCGATCATCTGTAAATTTAAGCTGCAAAAAGTACCCGATCGATCAGTAGTATGTGAGATGAGATCCTTGGTCGATCAGCAAGGTTACTTGTCTACTTGAGTTTAGCTGCCGTGTGTTAGCTGTGGAGGATTGATTTCTCTTTTCAGGGAGAAATGGAAAGGATAAGTTAGTTGGGCACATGTCGTTTTCGAGTAGACAATTTGCACTAGTTAATTGCGACTCCAACAGCTTTCGGCAAGCAGGCCGAAAAAGCTTATCAAAAGCTTATCTCGTTTCCTCCACACAAGCCGCTGTTTGGAGCAGAAACGTCAAGGAATAGTTACGGCCCTGTTTGGATGAGGATTTTCTTATCGTTTACGTAATAAATAAATGGTTTTCAGTTGTGTATCCTTGTATCTTATGCACAAGAATAAATAAATAACGAATGTCTCTGGCCACGTAGTACGTGACACATGAGGTGCTATATGGTGAATATTTAGACATAATTTTTGTTTTAACATGATTTTTTTAGGTGAAGTTGCACCCCTAATTTCAATTATGGATTCGTCCATGAGAATACCGTACAAATAATCTATCAAAATAGAGGTAATCTAGGTTTGCATCGTAATCTGCCAAACCCGTCACGCAAAATCATCTTCGTGGCTCATGGGACGAGCTGCAATTCCTATGGTTAATAGTTGAGCCAAAGGTCTTGTCTATTTATTAGACAAAACATGTAAGCAACGTGTAACGAACTGCAATTCCTATGGTTAATGGTTGAGCCAAGGTTTTGGCTATTCGACAAAACATGTACGCAACGTGTAGCCAAGCTGTACAATAGATGACTTTAGCTTGGCTCATCCCTTCTTCTATGCGCTTTTTTTTTTCCTCATGATCTCCACTTTCTTCTATGCAATATTATCTCCTCTCCTGTCATCTGCCACCTAGCTTATTGTATATTGGGGTCATTGAGTGCAAAAGATGCAGACTTCCGTTGGCATCTGCGATGTGCTGGTCGACTCATGCAGCGCCAAGCTTGCAAGCTAATTGCTTGTCTAAATCCTCCCTCTCTCTTCAATGTCATCCACACTGCTGATTTGTTGGTCGATACGCCGATCATTGTACCTACTTTAGCGGGACATTCTGCAAAAGCCGCAACAGATCGCAGCGCTATGGTCGAGCGTGGTGACGGCTCGGGACATGGACGACGTTACGTTGGAGACTCGCTGGTGGTGAAGGTCTAGAAGATCCCACTACCTCACCTGCAAAACTCAATGACTAGAATCATGTAGCCCTGCAAATTAAAACTCAATGACTAGAATCATCGTGAGTAAATAGTTGTAACCCACGGGACTTACCCATAAATAATAAGCAATGGTTATGCATGCGCCTTGCGTGTTTAGTTTTGCATAATAGAGGCATTTGTGCAACAAGGTAAAGTTGTCTATCTACTAAATAAGCATAGCACGGTTAAAGCATGTGCAAGAAATAAGCAACAACGGGAGCTCAGATCCGCAAGAGAGTCCTTTCAATCAACGAAGTCTGAATCTAGAAGAACTGAACATAACTCTGCTGAGGGACACAAATTTACCTTACCACGAGCTTAACACGGATCATTCATCAGCTCAATAAACTTCCTGTTGTTGGGGGAGCGCGGGGCCGCTGCTTCACTTCTGGCTCTCCTTGTCGATCACAACGATGAAGTTGCCCTTGCGCTTCTTGTCCACAAGTTTCTGCTTGTCACTCGACTTGCCGTAGCTGGCGTGTACGATTTCATCTTCATCGGCATAGCTTCGAGCAAGATCGACGACATGCCACACAATCATGAATGCATCGATAAATAACCATGTTTTCAGGGAAAATTTCCAAATTTAGCATCATAGATAGATGAAATTCCTTAATTAGCACCGAAAGTTAAAAGTTCCTTAACGTAACCCTTACTTTATGTGTCTGGTTCCCTAAATAGCACTACCGTTAGATCTAACCTCTAGCGTCGTTAATTTCATGGGGAAAAAGACCGTTTTGCCCCCTTTTTTTTGCCATGTTTAGCACCAAGCACATTAAAATGATTTTATTAACAATTCTTTTAACAGTGCCATTTTTTTTACATTGAACATATTTTTTTGCAAAGATTATTTATGAATTATGACAACACAATTGTTTTTGGAAAATATGCGACACATCGAAAGCAGGAGCAAATCGGTGTTATGTCAGATCTAACGATAGTGCTATCTGGAGAACCAAAATAAAGCTCATGCGTCAGGGGGCTCATAGGGCAATGGCAAAGACTATTGGTTAGGGGCTCCCACCCGGGTTCAAATCCCGGGTGCGACACATTATCCCTGATTTATTTCGGGATTTCCGCGATGCGCATTAAGTGGTAGGCGACATCCCCGTCGACAAAGGCGCCCGTGGTGACTTCGTGAACTTGAAGATTGCCGCTCGGTCCCTTCGAAGGTGCTCATAGGGGTACGGTTTTGCGTGCGTGTGTTCATAGGGGGTGAGTGTGCGCGGCGTGTTGAGCGCCTCAAGCGTTGTAATCGTAATCTAAAAAAATAAAAGCGCATGCTATATTGGGGAACTTTTATTTTCCGATGTAGATAACAAATTGCGTCATTTTCCACTGCTAAATAAAGAATTTTCTCAATCCTTTTTTTTTCTCAACTCTATATAAAAAGAAAAGGACTCGCTCCTCCAAGCTACGTGGCCATCTTGAACTTTAGTTACGAATTACGCTTTGTTCTGAGGTTGATATTGGCCCTGTTTGGATCACTCTAGCTCGGCTAGAGATAGAGATAGAACTAGTTTTAAAACTATAGCCTAAACTAACTCAATCCCTTGAGGTGTTTGGATCCAAGGGCTAGTTTGACAATAAATGTAATTTTTTAATTATTTGACTCATTTAAACCATCTCTGGATTTAGTGTGGCAGGCTCTTGACACAAATAAATTATTTAACTCTAGGCATTGGGTTGTAATTTTCATTGGCACCACATGCATCTCGGCGATGCGACGTTTCACCTGGCGGGTGTTGGGAGTCATGATTTGGCGATGGGAGTGGATCCCGTGCGGCAAAAAAAAAAAATGTCTCAATGCAAACTAGCCCAAATAATCACCCCTTAGAGGGGATAGTTTTTTGGGTGGGCTAGTTGCAAAAAAAACTAGCTCTAGCCCTCCTCCTATTTGGCTACTTTTGGGCCAGTTGAAGTCAACCTAAATTTCAAACTAGGGCTTAAATTTCTGATCAAAACAGATCCATTGTGAAATGAAAAAAACTGATTGGTCCCCAATACGTTTCTTTTTGATAAATTTGTGCATGTCCAAAGTATTGTTTGTTTACCTTAATAGGAAGTTGACAAGTGGCCATGAAGTATATTTTTTATAGGAAAAAGGGAAAAGTCATGTAAAATAGCTCTCACTATTTCACTCGGTCATACTCCTACACTGTTAGAGTGAAAAGGGCAGAGAGAGGAAACCGTCTTAACCAAACACTCGGTACTAGAAGCACGAAACCAACCTCAAAAAAAAAATCACCAGCTGAAAAGCACCATCCTCTTCCTCCTCTTCCTCCGCCCCCAATCCCCCTCCTCGTCTCGCCACAGGCCACAACCCTAGCTGCCCCCGAATCCATGGATCCCAGCAAATCCAGCACCCTCCGCCGCCTCCAGTCATGGGGGCGCCCGTCGCCTACCCTCCGGCGGCGTACCCTCCCGGCGCGGCCGCCGGCGCCGCCGCCTACGCGCCGCAGCTCTACGCGCCCCCCGCTGCCGCCGCGGCCCAGCAGGCGGCCGCCGCGCAGCAGCAGCAGCTGCAGATGTTCTGGGCGGAGCAGTACCGCGAGATCGAGGCCACCACCGACTTCAAGAACCACAACCTCCCGCTTGCCCGCATCAAGAAGATCATGAAGGCCGACGAGGACGTCCGCATGATCGCCGCCGAGGCCCCCGTCGTGTTCGCCCGGGCCTGCGAGATGTTCATCCTCGAGCTCACCCACCGCGGCTGGGCGCACGCCGAGGAGAACAAGCGCCGCACGCTCCAGAAGTCCGACATTGCCGCCGCCATCGCCCGCACAGAGGTGTTCGACTTCCTCGTGGACATCGTCCCGCGCGACGACGCCAAGGACGCCGACGCGGCGGCCGCCGCGGCCGCCGCAGCGGCCGCTGCCGGGATCCCGCGTCCTGCAGCGGGAGTACCGGCCACCGACCCGCTCGCCTACTACTATGTGCCTCAGCAGTAATGTATCATCATCGCCTTGTTATCGTTCCGTAAGTGCAGATTTGTTGTTTGTGACTGTCGTAGTTGTGGCTGCTGTTGTTGCCGCGTAATAAGACTTTGTGATTTATGGGCCTCCCTCGAGCTTAAGAATTGATTCTAGAATCCCCGTCGGTAAGATTGTTGTAACTGGGGGCGCCCTTTGATTGGGCTGGTAGTGTATGCCTATTGCCTAAGCCTAACTCATGTGGTGCTGTAATGCGACAAGTATTATGCGGTTGTCTGGTAATTATCGTGCAACTACTGTTCTTCATGCTTCTGTGTAACACTCTAACCAGAATGTGCTTGTCTCATCAAGGTGCTTGTGTGATGCTAACAATTTAAGTGATTTGAGCTTTGAAGAGTGTTTTTTAAAGTTCTGTATGTTATCCTATGCCGAGTAGTAGTTTTGCATGACATGCAATCGTCAGTTGACAAACGGAATGGGTGATGTTTTTGATTGGACAATGTGTTTCTACTTTGTGTTGTTATCTTGTTAATTGGAAATTCTTTGGTTCTTCTACCGTTTCCTATTTAGATGATCTCCTTTTGTTGACACATGTCTGCTTCAAGCTAGTCTTTCCATGGATTATATAAAGTTTTATCACTCTTTTTTTAAAAAAAAAAAAAAGATTTCAAGGTTAGTATATTTAAGCATGATTTTTAATTATTGATCAGTTAGTTTTGCAGTGATGGCCTGATGATCTGTTTATTTAAGGGTCATTACCTTAAACTGCATATCTGTCTATGTTGCATTCTGTATGCATTTCCTGTTATGCGCTTGTAGAATATAAAGCATATAAATTATTGGAGCCTGCGATGAAGAATCGTATAACTGGGCATAAAGGATAGTTTATTTGTCCAATATCCAGTTTTTCAGTGTCCACACTTCTGACCACTGGGGCTCAAGTGTGTTTCCCTACTTCCTAGCGACCGATTGGTCACCGAATGAATGAATCACAAGTATTTGTATATGTTTTCTTCTTCCGCCAATTTAGCCGAACATCACTCATATGGAGCCATTGGTATTGTCTACATGCATTGGTCATACACGTCATGCGTATTTGATGATTGTTGCGATGTCTACTCATATGTAGCCATCGCTATTGTGTACATGCATTGGTCGTACGTGTCATGCAGATTTAACCAGCATTGTGATGTTTTTCTCCCCATATTGGAACCTGGTGATAGCTGAGATCCATTTATTGAAGCGTGCTGTGTCAAAGTAGCCTCTTCACTAACATGCAGCTCAGCATTTCTTTCTACTGGAATCATGAAACTACCATATGATGTTTGGAAATGTTGTCAAACTTGCCTTTATCAATACCATGCTAACTTGTGCTTGTTGTGGAAAGAAAATGCATGGAATTTATTTTACTCTGCTCATTTCTACATCAGGTTTTTCATACTGATGTACACATTTGGTGTTAAGAGGGGATTTAGTTTTGAGCTCGCCTGAACTAATAGGAATTCCTATGATCACTGAATGCATCTATTCTTCACACTCAGATGGTTTTGTAGAGTTGACTGGTGTTCATCTAACTGTTACTATCAGCATAGTTTCCTCTTTTATCTGATTCAGGAGTGCCTTGGTTTTACTTCCCCTCTTGTTGACTGTGTCTTGTACTCTTGCTGGTATCTTATATGCTCAAATTGATTGGCTAAACATTTCTGGGATGCAAATACTTGAGACCTAGGCAAGGGGCATGATGGGTTTTGTATTTGTTGCAACACTATAATCTCAGTGGTGGTTATTGCTTTGGACGGTATACTGTCGTCTACTCCACTGCTGAGGTCACTGCTGTGTAATGTATTGAATGCATATATGCTGCGAGAGTGAGGCTATATGCTCACATTTGTTGTTAAAGCAGAAATTGCTTTTTCCTCCTCTCTCTGTAATTTCAACCATTTCGGCAGCTTAATAGAAGTTGCAAGCTTATCTGTGTTCCGTATTCGTAGTCTTTCCCTGCAAACGGACTCTGCAGTCGCCTAATTTCAGATCGGGCAATGCAAACAGCCGTTGCCGTCCTCTACTCCAGGCTCCAGGGTCGGTTTCCCCAAAAAACTACCGCCAGGAGCCCCAGACGACTCGGCGGAAGCATCCGGTGCCCGTCGTAATTGGACCGCGGCTGCTCCTGCTCGCATTGGGATGCGTCTCCTCCTGCAGCTCTTCCGCCATGAGCGCGCGCGTGTCCGCACGCCGCGGGGCGGTTGCCAGAAACCAGCAGAATGCTTGCAGTTGCAGGCGGGTCACCGGAAACACGCGGCACCGACCTGCAGCCGGCGTGCGTTGAGGCCGGCGGCAACGCAACCGGGCAACGAAGGCACAGACAGCCCGCGCACACGAGCGCGCTCTCAGCAACAGCCGAACAGGGGAAAAGGAAGTCGCATCGGAAACTCAACGTCAGAAAAGATCATATTCCGATCGTCCCAGATGCTCTTGCCGACGTCAGGGGCGTTTGTCCAGCCAGCCGATCGAGTGGTCGGTCACACAAGGTTCGTGTGCTTCGATCTTCATTCCCTATCTGATGATGATCGAGATGGATGGATTACAGTGCAGTTGGAGCTACGGCATCCGTGTCACTCACTATATGTCAGGCACGCACAAAACACCAAACTCGGCTGAGCACCCATCGGAGAGCGAGCAGGAGCAGGCGTGTCTTCCGTTTCACGTCGCTCTCGTTCCTCAAACACGCAACAATGGGCTTGCATGCGCATACAATCGCCAAGATTTTGTTCCAAACGTTTCTAGTGCCGCCGTGTCACCCTTGATATCCTATCACCGTATCCTATCACCGTATCGTTCCATTTTTCCTAAAGCTAAGAATTGGTCCTTCACACCCATCAAACTCACCCAAAAACGAGAGTGACCAGCATTTTTAACAAAATGTGTTAGTCTTTCGAAGCTCGGTCGTGTTCTTGAACTTGAATAGATATATGCACTCACTGTTCAATATCATGCAACATGGGGATCCATCAGATAACAAGGGTAAGCGTAGCCTGTTACAGAGCTTAAGTAAGAGCAAAAGACTAGCAGTGTGTCAGATTAAGAAGAGATGGATCCCTCCTCCCGAGAGAACATTCAAAAATTAATGTCGATGCTGCTTTCAATCAACAGACGAGTGATGCGGCAATTGGTGTGGTAATTAGAGATTGGTTGGGTGCTTTGCAACTAACAGTCTGACGTGTTATACTCCATTGCAGGGATGCCGAAGATGCTGAAGCACGTGCTTGCCTGGAAGGTGCCCATTTGGCGCATAGGTGGCCAGAGATCCCGATGATTCTAGAGTCAGATTGCCACTCTATTGTCTCCAAGCTCAAAGACAATAATCCTGATCGGTCGGCGATTTGGTAGCTCATTGAATAGGCTCGAGAAGTGTGTGTGTGTGTGTGTGTGGTGGGGGTCGGTTGTTATTGAGTCGAATAAATTTTGTTCAGATTAGTAGAGTTTAGAATAATTTGGCGCAGTTTGGGATTAGATCTAGGAGAGTCGGGTTTTTTTTTCTTGTTTTCCAGAGTGGACTGTCACTCTTTCTTGTAATGACATTACTACTTAAGTTTTAATGAAGTCTCTTTTCGCAAAAAGTTAAATAAAAATAAAATAAAGTACTTATTATGAAGCAACTGTTGTGCCATTCCCACGTATGATGAACTTGAAAACTTTCTAAATGAGTACACTAAAGTCATCAAGAAAGCTAAAACTTGAGAACAAAACTCTTTTATCTAAATGTGAGTCATATGAAAAATCTTGCCGTGAGCTTAGAGATCAACATAAATAAGTGTTGAACACCCTAACCTCAAAGTGAAACATAATGAAGTAATTGACTCTCATAAAGAGCTCAAAAATATTTTGAACTTGAGGGGTCACACCTCGACCTCAACACAAGAAATTATTTGCTGAAAGAATGGAAAATATCATGAGGTTAAAGTGAACCATGATAATCTTGAGATAAACCGTTGATTGCTTGACAAATGAAAGACTTGATGCTCCTCATGCTGTCAAAGTTTAGATATAACTACTTCTTGTACATAATCTCGAATAAGAGAACCTCCAGGACTCCGCCGCGGCCCGAGGCTATCCACGCCGCCACGAGCACCCCGCCGGGATGCCCCAGATCGACGGCGCAGCGGGCCTTCGCCCCGCCGCCCGCCCCCGCGGCCGGTGGGGTCCAAGGCCATGCCGCCCGCCCCGCGCTCGGCCGTGACGACGCGCCTCGCACCCCGACTCGCGGATTCGCGACCAGGTGCCCCGACACGCCGCTGGCGCCCTTGTGCCCCGGTCCCTCGATTACCCGAACCCGCCCCGGCGGAGGCGGGAATTCGCGCTACGCGTTTTGGCGCGACCCCACGCGCTCACGTCGCCGCAGCGCCAGATGCGCAGCACACACCGACGCCCGATCGGTCACCGAAAGTGGGCGGGCCCAATCCCGCCGGGCCCGCGCCCAGCCCAGCCTCGGACGCTGCCGACCGCCTCCCGCCGCTCGCAAGACGCGCGACGCCGCGGCCACGACCGGGCGGGCACAATCCTACGGCCCCCGCTCGCGTGTGGAGTGGCTCGATTGCCACCTTTCCCCGTGGACCCCGCGTGAGTCTCAATTCACCACCCCTCGGGCGTCGCCGGTGACCAAGTCACGGCCCAATCCTGCACACACATGTACGTAACACAGTCACCGAGTCAGCGGGCCCAATCCTATGCAACCTGGACAAATCACAGCCCGCCACGTCGCGGGCGCCCGCTACTCCAGGTTGCCGCCTTACGCGGCCGTGCGGGTTGTAGCATACTCTGTCCATTGACGTGCCGGCTGCAGTCTCTCGTGCGCCGCTTCCGGATGGGGAGTCTTGTTAGACATTAGTCCAGGCAGGAGTCCAGATCCAACGTCTTCTGGTGCCGTCCCAAGACATCGCCGATCGCGATTGCGGTCTTCCTCGCCGTCGCCAGAAAAAGCCGGCCCGTCGGCCACGGCCATCACGAGTCACGGCAAACGGCATCCGATCCCGAAAGTGAGTTCTCCCAATCTCCCTCCTCGTTTCTTAGACTGATGAATTTTTTTAGTCTTCTTCAATCGTAATCAGTGAAGTGTTTTTTTCCAGTCATCTCGAATTACGAAGAGAAACGGAGACATTCGATCCCTTTTTCAGAAAACATCAAAGAAGGCGGTTGTTATTGCTTCAAACCCCGATCCACCCCCTCGAATGAAAATATTGTGGAAGGGCAAAATCAAGAAGAAGATAGAGTACAAGTTCAAGCGGCGGATAAACAAGTAATACTTGTAAGTCTCTCCTATTTTAAAGTATATCTATTCGATTTGAACAATTTATATCAAGATTTATTGTCTTTTACCGAATTATAATATAGTTATATCGAATTGTTAATAATTTTTCCGAATTTCACAAAAATTACGCCGCATACCCCACGCTAAAAATCCTGGGTCCGCCACCGATTCTCACGACACATATTTTTTCTTCTTTTTTCAAGTTGTCCCCAAATAATTGCTCACCAAGATCCCACCCATTTTCCCTTGCCAATTTCTTTCTCATTTGGCGCACCCCCACCCAAAAAGGAAACCAACCACCGGGACTCCCTCCCACCACCCTCCGCCTCCTCGGAGCCGATTCGAAAGCAACCCCGTCCTATCCCCTCACAAAACCCTAGCAAAGACACCTCCAAACCCACCACCATGAACTCGCAAGGTCGACACCTCCAAGAAGGATGAG